>CM071854.1:20618395-20818395 GCA_036507275.1 Sicyos edulis
CGGCCAACAAACACCCAAATGAGAAGATGAAGAAGACGAAGACTTACCCGGAATGATGATGATCGAACCCAAGGAGATGCAAGGATGAAGAACTCGGCAAGGCTATGGAGATGGAGAGCTTGGGCGGCCAAGAGATGTTTTGGAGAAGGAGATGAAATAACCTATTTCTATTTCATTTAACCAAATGCACCAAAACTCCAAAAATCCAAGGTTAACTAAGATGTGATGCGAAAGAGTAACAAGAGCACCTAATGGCTCAAATGGCACTCCTCTCTACAAGCTTCCCAGAGACCGGGTTCAAACCCATTTGCAAAGACAAATCCCTTTATTTTTACTTTTGCAACAAACCTTGCTCAAACCAAACCACAAACTCCTCCAAAAACCTACATAAAACCATCCAATAATTTTAGTAGTGGAAAAGACACAAACGACCGACGGCCCGACCAAATTACCAAATTACCCCTAGGGCATACCGGAAGACCGGAAGAAAACCTCGGTCGTTACAATATTCCCTCCTTTTTATGACTTTCGTCCTCGAAAGTCCTTAAGAAGAAACATATTTCGAGGGTAATGCAACCTCATCTCGTCTTCCCGCTCCCAAGTGGCTTCCTCGTAACCCCGATTCTTCCATCGAACCTTTACTAAACGAATCTCGCGACACGCAACGTCTTGGTCTCAAGGGCGAGGATCCTCACCGGCTTCTCCTCAAAGTTCAAATCCTCATTCATTTGCAAAGGCTCAAAGTCCACAATGTGCGACACGGTCCGGCACATCATACCGCCTCAACATCGATACATGAAAAACACTATGCACCGCCGATAGTGACGGAGGTAGGGCTAACAGGTAAGCAACTCGCCAATCCTCTCTAGGATCTCAAATGGACCAACAAAGCGGGGACTCAACTTCCCACGCTTGCAAACCTCGTAACACCTCGCATCGGAGCAACCTTAAGGAACACGTCTTGACCAACCTCAAACTCCAAATCTCGCGCCGAACATCGGCGTAACTCTTCTCTGCTGCTCGAGTTGTCAACATACGAGCTCTAATCTTTCTCTGACTGCACCATTGGTCAATCGCAGAACTCGGGACCCAAAACTCGTCTATCACCGACCTCTTCCCGAACACAGGGGACCGATAACGCTTACCATACAATGCCTCGAATGGAGCCATCTCAGATCGTCGATCGTAATCGTTGTTATAGGCAAACTCCATCAAGCATGATATCTGGTCCCAATCGCCGGGAAATCCAACACACAAGCCCTCAACATATCCTCGAGAATCGATTCACTCTCTCGATCGACCATCCGTCCGAGGGTGAAAAGTCATCTTTGAAATCGCACTCTGTGCCCAAACCCTTCGGGCGCTCTCAAAGAGACGAGAAGTGAACCGCGAGTCACGATCGGACACAATCCTCACCGGTACACCATGATAACGGATGATCTCGCTCAAAAACAATTTGCGCCCATTGTTCCACGGTATAAGTGTCTCTACCGGGAATGAAGTGTGCGCTCTTGGTCAAACGATCGACAATCACCCAAATGAGAGAACTTCCTCTGAGTCCTTGGCAAACCGGATATAAAGTCCATAGAGATCTCTTCCCATTTCCACTGGGGGGTACACTCGGTGGTCGCAACAAACTCTTGGCTCTGCACTGGGTGCCTTCACTTGCGACAAGTGAGACACCGGTGACAAACTCTGCACATCTCTCTTCATCCCCATCCACCGGAAAGTGCGCTTAAGGTCTCGATACATCTTGGTACCCCGGGGTGCCAAGCAAAAGGGGAACAGTGGGCCTCCGAGAGCAACTCGGCTCAGAAACTGCAATGTCCGGAACACACAACCGCCTCTATAAGTCAACCCACATGCTGGGAAATACACAAAGTCAAAGTCACCGTCAAGACTAACTCTGTCAACCAATCTCTTAAGTGCGGGTCACCTAACTGGTTGTCTATAATCACGCCGAATCGGCGGTGAGCAGATCAATCGAGCTACCTCAGCGGTAACCTCTCCCAACAACACTCGCAACCTCGCCCGCTCGAACTCTCTCTCGCAAACTGGCTGGGAACTCAACAACGCCGCAGAGTGCGACGTCTTTCTCGCTCAAAGCATCGGCCACTACATTGGCTTTACCGGATGGTACAAAATCTCATGATCATAATCCTTTACCAACTCTAACCATCTCCTCTGCCTCATATTCAACTCCTTTCGAGTAAGCAGATACTTGAGGCTCGGTGATCGGTAAACATCTCGAATCCGCTCACCATACAGTGTAATGCCTCCAAATCTTGATTGCAAACACCACTGCCGCCAACTCCATATCATGAGTCGGGTAGTTACGCTCATACGGCTTGGTGACGGGAAGCATAGGCAATGACCTTCCGTCTTTGCATCAACACACAACCTAATCCAAACTTGGAAGCATCATCAGTAGACCACGAAACCACTGTCCCCTCCGGATCGCCAACAGTCGGTGAAGTCAAACTACGCTTGAGCACGGCAAAGCTCTCATCACACCTGCTTTGTCCCAAACAAACTCGACACCCTTCCTCGTCGGGACGAGTGAGGGGCGAGGCTAAAGCGAAAAGTCCTGACGAACCGAGCGGTAGTAACTCGCCAAACCAGTAAAGTCGCGAATCTCGGCAATCGAAGTCGGCTTGGCCCATGAACTCACGGCCTCAATCTTCGCGGGGTCCACGGCTATACCATCTCTCGAAACCACGTGGCCTAGGAAGGCCACTGCTCCATCCAGAATCACATTTGGAAAACTTCGCATAAAGTGGTTTTCCCTCAAAGCCGCCAATACTCGTCTCAAATGCTCTGCATGGTCTTCTTTAGACCTCGAATAAATCGAATATCGTCAATGAACACGATGACGTTTGTCCAAAAATGATTTGAACACCCTATCCATCATGTCCATGAACGCGGTGGGGCATTGGTCAATCCAAACGACATAACCACAAACTCATAGTGACCATATCCGGACTGAAAGTCGTCTTAGGAATGTCGGCATCCCCGATCCGCAATCGATGGTAACCGGATCTCAGATCTATCTTGGAGAACATGAAGCTCCCGAAGCCGATCGAACAAATCATCGATACGGGCAAGCGGATACTTATTCTTCTTTGTCACCTTATTAAGCTCGCGGTAATCAATACATAAGCGCATAGAACCATCCTTCTTTTTCACAAACAGAATCGGTGCTCTCCCACGGGGACACACTTGGACGGATGAACCCTCGGTCTAACATCTCCTGCAAATCGAATCTTGATTCCTTTAACTCACTGGCGCCATGCGTCACGGAGCCTTCGAGATAGGGAGGGTCCACGGCTCGAGCTCAATATTGAAGTCAACCTCTCTCTTTGGGGCAACCCCAGTAACTCCTCAGAAACACATCCGCGAACTCTTGCACGGCCGGCTTTGATCGGCCAGACGAGCGAGGCGGCTCTTCCTGAACAACTTGGCTAGATAGCCCCAAGCTCCATGAGCTAGCAAACGACGAGCTTTCACGGTGACACCATCGGCGGGCAAACTCCACCACCTGGACTCCACGAAACTTAAAGTGGGCCGACTGGCGCCCTGAACACTACTTCTTCCGGTGGCGGTCAATCAACGCGTGGTTAGCGACTAACCACTCCATACCAAGAATCACATCAAAACCACTCATAGGCGTAACTATGAGTGTGGCTACAAGCAACTCTCCGGATATCTCGATCAGGCCATCCTTAATCTTATCTCTAGCCAACATACTAACTCCCGAAGGAGTTGCAACAGATAACTCAAAACCTAGAGGTTCTAGTCTTAACTTAGCATGCTCAAGCCAAACAACACAGATACAAATGAATGCGTAGAACCAGAATCAAACAAGACAAATGCGCAGGTGATCTAAAACAAGAAGCGTACCGCCATGCAGCGGCATCCGTGACGCTCGGCCTCTGACGGTCGTAGCAAACACTCGACCTCCTGCGCTGCCTGGCCGAGCCGCCATAGTTGGCCGAGGACGTAAACGGATCATATGTCCCTCTTTACCACAACGAAAACACACTCGGGGCCTGCATCGCAAGCTCCAGTGTGGGTCCTCCCGCAAGAAGCACAAGGAGAACTCGCACGGGACCGCCCTGGCTGGCGAGGTGAAAACGGATCGGGGCCCTATGTCGATCCCGGCTTTGGAATCGCCCTTGGCGACGCCAGCCGCCGCCCCCGAAAGTCAAACTTTCTCTTACGCCCCACAGTGCTTGGGACGGGACGCCTGAACAGAGAGCGGCAACAACACGCCGGGCAGGATACTTCCCATTATAGATCGTGGCCAAGCTGGACGGCCCTAGCATAAGTGTCGGGGCACGAGCCACGACATCCCGGGAAACACCCGCCTCAATCCGGATATGAACTTCCGAATCTTCACTCGGGGTGGCAATCAGGCGAGGAGCAAAATATCCATACTCCGAGAACTTGCGCTCATATTCCTCGATGGAATCAGAACCCGCTTCGAGGTTCGGAAGAGCTCCACCATCTTCTCCCGAGCCTCATCACCGATGAACTTTACCTTGAACTCGGCCTTGAAGAACTCCCAAGTAGCGGGTGGAGACCCGGTGGTCTCTCGCTCAAGGTGGACTCCCACCACCATCTCATTTGTGCCTCCTAGCACATGAGCCGCACATCTCGGCCTCTCGAATATCGGGGCACACCATGATCGGAAGGTGTACTCCAAATGGGCAATCCACAGGCCGCCGATAACGCATCACCGGTGGCATCAAACTTCTCGGGCTTCCACTTCACAAAATCCTTCACCACCTACCCAATTCCTCGGCACCCTCTGTCATATACGCCTCTGGGCTACTTGCTCTGTGGAGCCTGGAGGTGCTACCGAGCTCACTTTGAACCAATCGAGTCATTTGCTCGATCTGGGCTCGGGACTCTTCCTTGCCAGTGGCGCCAACAAGGCACAGGTCTCGCCCTCTGGTCACTCAACATGCGACCATAAAAGCCTCATAGACTCGGCAAACTCTGCTCCGGGAGCGATCTCACGGCGCTTCGATCGCCTCAACGCCCGCTCTAGGCGTAACGGGAGAGGAGCTTTGGTGGAATGCCATCGGTGTCGACTTGGGACGATGTCCTGCGATGTCGATCCGATCCCGATACCTCGACCGCTCTCGAACCTCCTCTCGATGCAGACGTGGATCGCATCTTTGGCGATCTACATCCAAACCAACAACGAATCAAAACTCGCTGTCACCATTCCACAACACTAAACAAGGCATACACTAGATGATAGGTATTGTAAATTCTTAACCCTTTTTCTTTCTAAAACAATAAATCTAGGCGTACTGATGACCGCTGAGTCTTGATGATCATGGAAAACGACCTACAACAAAGGTCGGTCACAGAATCTATGACTCGAGCTCGATACCAATCAGTAAAGACCCGACCCAAAAGGGGCTCTAAATGGGCCTTTACCCCAATGCATGTAGTGAAAATAAAAGACATTATGAAAAATACATTTCGGATTCCAAGTAAAAAGAAACATTCAACAACCAAAACATACATTTCTAAAAGCACACTCGATCAGAGATTTATTTAAACCATTAAAACAATCCACAAGTACCAATATTTGGAATCCATAAAACGTAAGAAAAACATCACGGGGCTCTGTGCCCGTCTACATGCATTCAGGGGAAATAATAAAAAGTGAAGAGTCATAATAATTAAAATTAAAATAAAACAATCGGAGAAGACAAAGAGGTTCCATGATCATAGCTCCTCCTTGACCATCCTGTCTCCCGCCTTGATTACTGTGGAAAACCACGGAATAAGGGTGAGTAACGAATTACCCAAGAAGAATCCCCAACCAGGGGTACAATACGATATACATGATCATCTAGAAGAATGTATGCAAGCTATGAGTACAAACACAGAGCGGAGCACATAGCTAAGTCCACACTTGGACCTCGGATGCCATCTCGTGGTCTTAGTCAGGAAATATCACAACACACTAAACGCACTATACGGGAACAAGTCCCGGCCTCACTGCTCTCATCGTCGTCACGAAAGGTGCAATCGCTCAAGATCCCGAGGAGCTCTCGATCGGCGTTGTAATGAGCGTAAGGATGCACCGCGTGCTTCTACGGACTATGGGGGTGCCGGGTCTAGTGGCAAGTTGCCCATATCCGGATACCACGCCTAACTAAATCTCCGGATCGGTGTCACCGACATAGGGGTGTGAGACACGGACACGTGAACTATGTCACTGTACCACCGCACTTTGAGGCTAAGGAACGGGTCATGGTAGGCTTACACCAGAAGCCGCCCCTTACCTTATCGGTGGCAATCAGGGCTCTTTGCCGAACACGGCGAGGACGTGCCGGCCAGGGGACTAGGCATTGCCAAGTCATCATCCCGACCATTGGGGCATCGCTTAGACTACCACCCTCACCCAAGATTGCAGGGCCTACCGGTTGGGATAGCTAATCCCTCACGGGGTCCAAGGACGGAGAACTGTCTCAATCGTCCTTGCCATAGATGCAAGATACTTTATGCATCGGGCCCGGAGGATGCTATCTACCTGAATTCTAAACCTTAACAATAATAACGATTCAATCAATGCAGTCCAATACGTGCTCATCAGATACAAAGAACCTAGCATGATACTACGAAGCAAGAACAGATATCGAACATGCTAGAAACAGAACAACCTAGCATGGGCTAACATGAGAAACAATACAAGAGATCATGCGATCAGAATTCTGAACAGAGCACCTAGAGATAAACATGCTAGTAATCATACACAGGCATACAAAACAACAATCACAAATATACCGCAGGGTCCACACAACCCCGGTAAGAAATCCTTACCTTGGTCGGAAGACTTTTACACACAAATCCTAAGCTGCGGAACAATCCCGAGCTAGCGAGCGGGAACCTAGCAAACCAACAATAATCGATGATCTAAAATATCTAAACAACAATAGAACAAGCAAGCTCGGCTCGGGAACTCACGCGCGCGACGACACGAGCTTTGGGGTCACGCCGCAAGCTCGGCTCGGCAAGGTGGGCGCGCCGCGCTACGCTGCACGGCAGCAGGACACGCGCCGCCGCGCTACCGCACGGCAACAGACAGGACGACGCGCGCGCTGGCGAAGCGCTCGGACGGAAGGCGCGCGGCGCTGGCGTCGGGCGAAGGCGCGCGGCGAACGCTCGAGCGGCGCGCGCGGGCGAACGTCTCGGCAAGCGGACACGGCGAGGGTGTGCGAGCGATCGGTGGACGCGTCTTGGCGCCGGCGAGGACCTCTGGCGTGGCGAGCGATCGGGCGATCTCTTCTGGGCGAACGGCGAGGCCGCTGGAGACAGTGCGGGCGTCTTGGCGGGGGTGGCTCGACCGATCTGGCGCGCGCGATGTGGTAGCTCGACCGATCCGGGCGCGGCTGAGCCGGGGTGAGGATGATGGTTGCTCCTCCTCCGGGCCGCACAACACACACACACACACAACCCCTTTTTCTTACATTCGGCCAACAAACACCCAAATGAGAAGATGAAGAAGACGAAGACTTACCGGAATGATGATGATCGAACCCAAGGAGATGCAAGGATGAAGAACTCGGCAAGGCTATGGAGATGGAGAGCTTGGGCGGCCAAGAGATGTTTTGGAGAAGGAGATGAAATAACCTATTTCTATTTCATTTAACCAAATGCACCAAAACTCCAAAAATCCAAGGTTAACTAAGATGTGATGCAGAAAGAGTAACAAAGCACCTAATGGCTCAAATGGCACTCCTCTCTACAAGCTTCCCGGAGACCAGGTTCAAACCCATTGCAAAGACAAATCCCTTTATTTTTACTTTTGCAACAAACCTTGCTCAAACCAAACCACAAACTCCTCCAAAAACCTACATAAAACCATCCAATAATTTTAGTAGCTGGAAAAGACACAAACGACCACTCGACGGCCCGACCAAATTACCAAATTACCCCTAGGGCATACCGGAAGACCGGGAAGAAAACACAGGTCGTTACAAAGAATCCCCAACCGGGTACAATACGAAAACATATCATCTAGCACACGGACATGCAACCATGCAAAGACTCAGAGCCAACGGATGGGTTAACAGAACGTCACTCTTGGGGCTTGCCTATTCGAGGCTTTACGACCTAGAACTCAGTGTTGCCCTTGGGGACTTATACACCTAGGATGCCCATCGTGGTCTTACACCTCCAACTCGGTGATGCCCATCGGGACTTACACACCTAGGATGCCCATCGGGTCTTACACCTCCAACTCGGTGATGCCCATCGGGGACTTATACACCTAGGATGCCCATCGGGTCTTACACCTCCCACTCGGTGATGCCCATCGGGGACTTATACACCTAGGATGCCCATCGGGTCTTACACCTCCAACTCGGTGATGCCCATCGGGGACTTATACACCTAGGATGCCCATCGGGTCTTACACCTCCCACTCGGTGATGCCCATCGGGGACTTATACACCTAGGATGCCCATCGGGTCTTACACCTCCAACTCGGTGATGCCCATCGGGGACTTATACACCTAGGATGCCCATCGGGTCTTACACCTCCAACTCGGTGATGCCCATCGGGGACTTATACACCTAGGATGCCCATCGGGTCTTACACCTCGGATGTCCATCGGGGTCTTACCCGAGCGGGACGCACTAGTTACCCCTACAATCTCTTACACTATACATCACCGCCAATTTCTAGCATGGCATTAACAGGATAACGTGTTCACGGTTATGCCGAGACAATTTAACCCCTAGCATGAAACTAACAGGATATATCAAGAATCACAAGCGCAAAACCATCCGAAAACAAGAAGGAACAAGCAACCTATCCACTAGCGATTTCATACATACACAACACATAGCATGCTATCAAGTATTCGCGTAGGTCCACACAACCCCTGTAAGAAATCCTTACTACGAGTGAATCGATCCAACGATCAACGGATGACTCTTGAGCTTCTAAGCGAACCCGACAACCTAAGCAAGTAATAAAAATCAACCTAGTTAACCAACAAAGCAAAAAAAAACACAAAAGTCCAAAGGGTCGGCCTCGGAATTTACCACCGAGAAGGCACCAAGCTCGGCAAGGCAAGCGGCGCGGGCGGCGCGCGCGTGGGGTGCGTCGCTGCTGTGCGCGATCGATCGCTGGGCTGCCATTCTTTGGGCGGCAGTGCAAAGCAGGGCGCCGGGCGCGGTGCGCTGGTGCAAGGGCGAGGCGCGCGTGGCCCTCGGCAAAGATCTGGCGGAGGCGTGACGCGCGGCCGGGCCGACGGTCGTCAAAACGGTCAGCGTCCGGGCGCGCGTGTGACGCAGCGCGATCTTGGGTGCCGAAGCGGGCGTCGCGTCGCGGAATGAGAACCGCCGGCGCGGCGAGCGGGCGGCTGGAGTAAGCGTCGCGGCGACGCCGAGGTGCAGACAGAGGCAGCACACGGTGGGTGTCTTTGAGACCCGATCTCGCATGGTGCGGTCGGTCGGTCGAGCGACGCTGGGGCGCGCGGCGCGCCGTCAGCGGCCGAGCGCGCGCGGTGCGACGCCGAGCAGCGAGGCGTGAGGCGCACGGGCGGCGCGCGAGCGGTGAGCCGCGGCGGCGACGCCGAAAGCGGCCGAGGCGCTCGGGCGGCGACGCGGCGGGCTGGGTGAAGCAGTGCGCGACAGTCGGGCAGCGCGACGGCGAGGGTGGGGGTGGCGGCGAGGGTGTGGGGAGAGGGTTTTGCGAGAGGAGTGTTTTCTTTCCTTTTTTTTTAAATAAATAAGCTTGGAAATCCTAAATTCCCTTCCCTAGGCTTCCCTCCTTCAAACCCAAGTTGACTCACTTATTTTTCTTAATTAATTCCAAACTCCCATCTCTCTTTGAGGCCGAGGGTTGAGTCCTCCAAAATCATCTTCTAATCCTTATTTTAATTTAACTAAAATCCGGTTTGTTACAAGTCACCACGCCTAACTAAATCTACGGATCGGTGTCACCGACATAGGGGTGTGAGACACGGACACGTGAACTATGTCACTGAACCACCTTTTGAGGCTAAGGAACCGGTCGTGGTAGGCTTACACCAGAAGCGGTCCTTGCCCTAACAGTGGCAATCAAGGGCTACGGCCGAACACGCCGAGGGCGTGCCGATCGCCGAGGACGAGGCAATGCCAAGTCATCATCCCGACCGTTGGGGCATTTAACGATCCGCCACCCTCACCCAAGATTGCGGGGCCTCACGGTCGGGTTAGCTAAACCCTAACGGGGTCGAGGACTGAGAATCGTCTCGACGTCCCCGCCATGGATGCAAGATACTTTATGCATCGAGCCCGGATGATGCTACCTACCTACACTTTAACCTATCATATCAATAACATACAATCCAATACAATCCAAAACGTGCTCAATGCAGATACAACGAACCTAGCATGGTACTACGAAGCAAGAACAGATATGAGCATGCTAGAACGGAACAACCTAGCATGGGCTAACATGAGAGAACAACATACGAAGTCATGCTAGTCGAGAATTGAACAGAGCACCTAAACTATACATGCTGATAATCACAAACAAACATACAAACAACAATCACATAGAACATCGCAGGTCCACACAACTCCGGTAAGAAATCCTTACCGCCGGGAGGCAACTACACACAAAATCCTAAGCTGCGATCGAACCCGAGCTAGCTACCGAGAACCTAACAAAAACAATGATAATCACACTCTAAAGGCTTAAATATAATAAAATAAATAGGGCTCGCAAAGGAGCAACTCACGCGATGCGGGCCGACACGCGGACGGGCAGCGGCGACGGTGGGGCTGGGCTGGCGCGGATGGCGCTGATGATGGGCGCTGGATGGGCGGCAAATGGGCGCACACCGGGCGCTGATGGCGCGCAAATGGGCGACATCGGCGCTGGCTGCGCGCGCAGACGGCAGCGCGGGCGCGGATGGCGCGCTAAGCGCGCGACGCTGGAGGGGCGCGACGCGACGGCACGCGCGCAGACGCGAGCGAGGCGCGAAGCGCGCGACGCGCGACGACGGGCGCGGCGCTCGCGGCGCGACGCGAAGCTCGGCGGGCGATGGCGAGGCGCTGGGCGCGCGCGGCGAACGCGCGCGATGCGGCGGCGGCGCGCGACGCGACGGACGCGCGGATCGGAGTCTTCGCGACGCCTCTCTTTGGCGCGGCTGCGACGGCTCGGGCGCTGGCTGCGTCTGCTGGCGCTGGCGTCTGGGCGGCTCTTCTTTGGCGCTGAAATTTGCTGTGTGCGATCTGTTGGCTGCTCGACCGGCCTGCTCACTGGTCGCTTGGCTGGCGGAGCAGGCGCCGGGGCTGCAAGGGAAGAAAATCACGGCAAGGGGCTTGGGAGAGAAGAGAGGTTGGGCGGCCATGGAGTTTTGGGGAAGAAAACACAAAACCTAATTTCTTTTCATTTAACCAAATGCACAAAACTCCAAAGATCCAAGGGTAACTAAGATATGACGCGGAAAGAGTAACAAGAGCTCTCAATAGCTCAACCGCACGCATCCCCACAAGCTTTCTCGAGGCTCGGGTTCAAAACCCAGTGCAACACAAATTCCTTTATTTTTACTTTTGCATCTACCCATGCTCAAACCAAACAACAAAGCCTCAAAACCTTCATAAATCCATCCAATAATTTTAGCAAATCGAAAAAGACATAAACGGCCCCGACGACGGCCCGACCAAATTACCAAAATACCCCTAGGGCATACCTCGAAGACCGGGATGAAAAACAGGCCGTTACACATCGTGTAAGCCTACCATGACCCGTTCCTTAGCCTCGGTGGTGCGTGTGTACAGTGACATAGTTCACGTGTCCGTGTGTCTCACACCCTATGTCGGTGACACCGATCCGGAGATTTAGTTAGGCGTGGTATCCGGATATGGGCGGCTTGCCACTAGACCGGCACCCCCATAGTGCAGAAGCAGCGCGGTGCATGCTTACGCTCATTACTGGCGTCGGCCAGGAGAGCTCCTCGGGATCTTGAGCTAGTGCACCTTTCGTGATCGGCGATGTAGTCGGCCGAGGCCGGGACTTGTTCCCGTATAGCGCGTATAGTGTGTTGTGGTATTTCGGACTAAGACCACGAGTTGGCATCCGAGGTCCAAGTGTGGACTTAGCTATGTGCTCCGCTCTCGTGTTTGTACTCATAGCATGCATACATTCTTCTAGATGATCATGTATATCGTATTGTACCCGGTTGGGGATTCTTACTGGTAATTCGTTACTCACCCTTATTCTCGTGTGGTTTTCCACGGGTAATCAAGCGGGCGGCAGGATGGTGAAGGGGGAAGCCGTGATCATGGAATCCTGCTTTGTCATCTCGACTATTTTATTTTATCATGACTCTTGACTTTTGTTATTTCCCCTGAATGCATGTAGACGGGCACAGAGCCCCAGGATGTTTTCTTACGTTTTATGGATTCCAGCATATTTGCACTTGTGGATTGTTTTAATGGTTAAAATAAATCTCTGATCAGAGTATGCTTTTAGAAATGTATGTTTTGGTTGTTGAATGTTCTGTTTTTACTTGGAATCCGAAATGTGTTTTTCATAATGTCTTCTATTTTCAATACATGCATTGGGGTAAAGGCCATTTAGAGCCCCTTTTGGGTCGGGTCTTTACATGCCCTGTGGGCCTTACACACCTAGGATGCCCGTAGGGCCTTACACCTCCAGATGTCCATCGGGTCTTGCCCGAGCGGGACCCCAAACTAGTTACCTCTACGGCCCTCTATACTATACATCACACATCTAACCGTATCTTGGATCTAGCAGCATACAATAGGCAGCATGGCTCTATCAAGATAGGAAAGCCTAACATGGAACTAACGGGATGTAAACATGTCGCGAACATGAATCAAAAGAAAACATGAAACCTATCACTAGAAACTCATATAATTACAGTAATCAGCGTGCTATCAACTATTCACAGGGTCCACACAACCCCGGGTAAGAATCCTTACCTGGAAATAAGTGGAGGTTAATTATCCCGAATCAAATAACGACCCTCGAGCTTTTAAGCGAACTCGAGCAACCAACCGAGAAGGCACTCGTCTCGGCGTAGCGGCAAGAACAGCGCCGCTAGGCGCGCAGGGGGCTGGCACCGCGACTGGCGCTATCGAAGCGCTTGGCTGGGTAGCCGGGCGCGGCAGGGACGAGCGCTGGCGCTGGCCGCGCGCGGCAGGGGACGCAGCGCAGCGCTGGTGGCGGGACGCGCGACGAAGCGGCACGCGCACGCAGACGCGCGGCGGTGAGTGCGAGGCGCTTGGGCGCGCGCGACGGCGCAGGGGTGGTGTCGCGGCGGGCGCGAGGCGGCTACACGCCGGCCGGTCTGTTGGGCGACTGGTGCGGAGTGGAGGCTGGGCATTGCGCGGCGGGGCGAGCTGGGCCGCTCGCCGACGCGGTCTGGGGGTGGCGGTGGCTCGGTGCGGTGCGGCGATGGTCGCGAGGCGTGCGATGGCGTGGGGGGCGGCAGCAGGCATTGGGCGGCGGTGTGGGCGAGGCACGGCGGCGGTGTGGGGCGGCTTGGGCGAGTGTGAAGGAGAAGTCTAGGGTTTTGGGTTCTTTCTTTTTTTGTCCTTATTTTCTCTTTCCTTTTTCCTTAAATACAATTCCCTTCCTTAACTTAAATAGACTTGGGAATCTCATATGACCTTCCCAAGACTCCCCTTCGAGCCCCGGCTGACGCGTTTATTTTCCTTATTTAAACCCAAGCTTCCAATCCCCTTTTTAGGCCAAGGGTTCGAGTCCTTCCAACAGCTCCTCCCATACTAAAAATATAAAAGGAAACCTTATTTTACATTTAGCCGAAAACCGGGCTGTTACACACCTTCAGAATCAGTGATGCCCAGTGGGGCCTTACACACCTAGGATGCCCATCAGGGCCTTACACCTCCAGAATCAGTGATGCCCAGTGGGGCCTTACACACCTAGGATGCCCATCGGGGTCTTACACCTCCAGACTCAGTAATGCCCAATGGGGCCTTACACACCTAGGATGCCCATCGGGGCCTTACACCTCCAGAATAAGTGATGCCCAGTGGGGCCTTACACACCTAGGATGCCCATCGGGGCCTTACACCTCCAAAATCAGTGATGCCCAGTGGGGCCTTACACACCTAGGATGCCCATCAGGGTCTTACACCTCCATACTCAGTGATGCCCAGTGGGGCCTTACACACCTAGGATGCCCATCAGGGTCTTACACCTCCGGATGTCCATCGGGGTCTTACCCAAGCGGGACCTAAACTAGTTACCCCTACAGTTTTCTACACTATACATCACCCGCCTATGCCAAGCATGGAACTAACAGGATAAAATAGGACAAGGTATGCCAAGATAATTAAACCCCTTGCATGGAACTAACAGAATATATCAGGGACACAAGAGCAACACGATTTGGAAGCAAGAGAAAACATGTAACCTACCCATTGGAAATTTCATACAATCACAAGACATGGCATGCTGGAAGAACAAACCTAGCATGGCACTAACATGAACAACAAGCAACATGCTAGCAAGATTTCAAACACAAGCTGTTCAATAGCTAACATACTCATAACAACAACCAAGCATACAAGGCACAATCATGATAGCATCGCAGGGTCCACACAACCACGGTAAGAAATCCTTACCTGGGAGCAAGAGGAAAATAATGAGCACAACCAACAAGCGACCCTCGAGCTTCTAAGAGAATCCGAGCAACCGAGAAGGCACAAGGTCTCGGCCCAACTTTCTTGGCAAAAATCAGGCTATCGGCAGCAAGGGGCAGGCAGGTTGGGCGGTAGAGGCGAGCAACCGGGCGGTTTGGCGAGCGCTTGGCGCGCTGCGCTACTGGGACGGCGGCGCTGTGCAGAAGAGAAACGGCGCGTAGGCACGACGAGGGGCGGGCGTCTTGCGGGGAGAGACGAGTGCGCGCGGACGGCACGGCGACACGAACTGGGCGCGCGGGCGAGACGCGAGCAGCCGGGCGGGAGTCCGGGCGCGGCGTGTGTCTTTGATTCGGGCGTCTGGCCGCTTAGGCTGTTGTGTGCGACATCAGGAGGTAGTCTTTGGGGGTGTCTGGGCTGCTCGGCCGGTGCACAGTGCGGTGGCTGCTTGTGCTTGGTTCTGGTAGCTCGGTGCGGCTCGGTTGGGTTTCTTGGTGAGGTCGGCAAGGAGAGAGAGAGAGAGAGAGAGAGAAGGGGAAAGAATAAGGGTTTTTCTCTTTTCTTTTCCTTTTTCCTAAATTAAATAGGCTTTGGGTGGTCCAAAATCCCTTCCCAAGGCTTTTCTCCTTCGAGTCCTAGCTGACGCATTCTTTTCCATTTAATAAAACCCATTTAAATCAAGCCTCCTAATAACCGTTAGGTCAAGGTTTCAATTCCCAAAGAAAGCACTCTAATTAACAATAATTTTTCTAATTACCAAAACACCTCCAAACTTCCAAACAACTAGCCCGAACTTCTTGGGTCCTGCAACCAACAACAATCAAGCCTCGACAAAGGCAGGAGTGACCCTGGAGTCCTCAAAATCCACAAAACCCTGACCGGGTGCAAAAAGACCAAAATGCCCCTAAGGGTTAAAATAGCACTAACGACCCATCCGAACATCCGAATAATGAACCGGAAACACCTGGGAAACCGAAATAGAAAACTGGGCCGTTACAGCTGCTAAGGAGAAGAAATTCGGCTTGGGGAGCTAGGGAGACAAGCTTGGGCGGCCACAATGCTTTTAGAGAAGAAGACAAAACAAAACCTAATTTCCTTTCATTTAACCAAATGCACCAAAACTCCAAAGATCCAAGGTTAACCAAGATATGTCGCAGAAAGAGTAACAAGAGCTCTCCATAGCTCATCTGGCACGCATCCCCACAGGCTTTCCCAGAGACCTAGGTTCGAATCCCAGCTGCAACACAATTTTCCTTTATTTTTACTTCTGTATCTATCCTTGCTCAAACCCATCCACAAAGCCTTAAAAACCTACATAAACCCATCCAATAATTTTAGCAACTGGAAAAAGACATAAACGGCCCGACCAAATTACCAAAATACCCATAGGGCATACCTGGAAGACCGGGATGAAAACCTGGGCCGTTACAATATTCCCTCCTTTTTATGACTTTCGTCCTCGAAAGTCCTTAAGATTGAAACAGCACAGGATACTGCAATCTCATCCCGTCTTCCCCGCTCACGAGCGACCTCCTCTGAACTCTGACTCCTCCACTGAACTTTTACCAAACGGATCTCACGATTACGCAACGTCTTCGTCTCAAAGACCAGAATACTTACATGCTTCCCCTCGAAGCTCAAATCCTCAATCAGCTACAAGGCTCAAAGTCCACAATGAGCGATGGGTCCGGCACATACTGCCTCAACATCGATACATGAAAACACTGTGCACAGCTGACATCAACGGAGGAAAGGCTAACCAATATGCAACTCTGCCAATCCCCTCAAGCATCTCAAATGATCCAACAAAATTGGGACTCCACTTCCCTCGCTTACCTAACCTCAACACACCTCACATTGGTGCAACCTTAAAACACGCACTGTCCAACCTCAAACTCCAAAACTCGACGCCGTACATCGGCGTAACTCTTCTGCCTGCTCTGGGCTAACAACATACGAGCTCTAAACTTTTGCACTGCACTGCTGGCCAACCGCAGCAACTCAGGACCCAAAACAAATCTAACGACCACCAACCTTTTCCCAGAACACTGAAATCCTGCAACACTTACAATACAACGCCTCAACGGAATTATATGAACTAACAGCTGGGAACTGCTACCCAAGGCAAACTCATAAAACCAACACTGGTCTCCCGCTGCCTAACCACGGAAACACCAACTCGCAACAAGCTCCAACGGATCTGGATCACTCCTCCCGAAAACCATCGGTCAGAGGGTGCAAACACTACTGGAACTACACTCGGACCATAAGCCTTTAAGAACGCTCTCCAGAACCACGGTTCATCGACGTACTGCATAGAATAAACCTTTATTGCCACACCCTGGTGACAACTACTCCGGCTTGAAACTGCCATGCCGCTACTCCACAGTAATGACATCTCCACCTGGCGAGGTGCGAGCTCTAGCTACTACAACTAATCCGCCAAACATCCGAACTCACACAACAACCTCAACCAGCTGCCAGCTTCCACACGGACTCCTACAAACCAACAACATGAGTGCTACGAACACTGCATAACCACGCCAATCTACTCAACTCCAACTCGACCTAGATCACTGACTAGAAAAGTCAACCTGCTATCAACAGGGCCCAAGAGGGCTCCCTCCACCAAACTTACCTCCATGCAAGCAATGGAACAAAGCTTGCCTCAAATATGAAACACATCTCACAAGTCCAAACGATAACACATACAGGCTTAACCCTCTAGCTTAGGCTTATTGCACCTTTCCACCGAAACTTCACAAACGGGACGCCACTACCCGGTTAACACCAACTACCAAGAACAAGAATACCAACAATGGCTGGCAGAGCACAAGCTACACTAACCTGAAAGGATCCCTCAATAGGTCAAGACCCTAATCCAGCCACAATGGTGCAACCTCAACCCACAACTGATGCAAAGGGGTTCTTCAACTACAAAGGTGCAACAACTCCCAAGCCAAACACACAAGAGGCAGAACAACCCTTACTGCAACTTCTAGAACACCACTCAAGAGTCCGCTTAGCTGGACAAGCAACTGCTTCCAAGCAGCCAACAAACCTTTCCCTCTTGCTAGCACCACTACCATCAACTCCGAGACCAAGGGAGTAATCTCACAACTCCCAGAAGGAAATGGTTCTTACAAGCAGACAACCGAAGGACAGAGAGCTCCACACACGCTCACTGTCTTGCTCCGCTAAAGCAACCACATCTAAATCTCACGGGGCAACAACAGGGGGGGTCCACCACAGACTGAACCTCCAACCACACACTAGCCAAGACACGCCTCCAAACACCAAAGAAGGGTGTAACAGCCCAGTTTTCTACTCCAGTTTTCGAGGTGCCTTCGGGTCAAGATTCGATTGTTTGGTTGGGTCGTTAGAGCTGTTTTGACCCTTGGGGGTATTTTGGTCTTTTGGCTCCCCGGGCAGGATTTTGTGGATTTTTAGGGCTTCGAGGTCGCTCCTGCCTTTGTCCAGGCTTGATTGTTGTTGGTTGCGAGTCCCGAGATGTTTGGGCTAGTCGTTTGGAAGTTCGGTTGTGGTTTGTGTTTTTAGCAAAGTGATGGTTGGTTGTGTGCTTCCTTTGGGATTCGAGCCCGGGCCCTTGGTGTTGATTTGGGAGTTGAATTTAAGTGAGTTTTATTTTTTGGAAGAGGTTGCTTCAGTAGGGTCTAGAAGGAGGAAGCCGGGAAATGGGATTTTAAGGTTTTAATTTGGATAAGGATGGAAAAAGAAATTAAATCCCCATTTTCCTTTTATTTTCCCTTTTCTTTTTTTTCAAAATCCCCTTTTCTCTCTCTCTCTCTCTCTCCCCCCAGCCGAGCCCGGCTCGCCAGTCGCCTAGCTCAGAGCTCGCTCGCCCAGCTCGCCCATCCAGGTCGCCAGCCCGAGCTCGCCAGCCAGGTCGCGCCGCCAGCCTGAGCCCGCCCAGCCAAGTCGCGTCGCCCAACCCGGCCCAACAGTGCCGCTCGTCCCGTCCGCACCCGTGCCGCCCAGATCCGAGCCGCATCGTGCCAGATCGAGCGTCTCCTATAGCTCGCCGAGCCTGATCGAGCATCTTGTAGCCGTCGCGCCCGTGCTTTGTCCCTGTGCCGAGCCGCGCCGCACGCCCTCGCCCAGCCGAGGTCGCGCCCGCGCGCTCTCGCCTCCCTACAGCTCGTCCGCACGTTCGCGTCCGCGCCCGAGCGCGCTGCGCTCGCCAGTAGTCCCAAAGACACCGTGTCAGCGTGCCCAGCGCGCCAGCTCCTACGCCAAAGCGGTGACTTGCCCGCAAACCGACTCGTTCTCGTGTCAGCTGTGCCTCATGAGTTTCTCCCGAGCCGAGCCCTGTTATTTTATTATATTTAGGCCTATGGATTGTGATTTTTGATGTGTTTGTTAGGTTGCTCGGGTTCGACCGCAGCTTAGGTTTCTTGTGTGTTGTTGCCTTCCGGCCAGGTAAGGGTTTCTTACCGAGGTTGTGTGGACCCTGCTATTAATTGATAGTATGCCATATCTTGTGATCGTATGAAATTCTAGTGGATAGGTTACATGTTTTCTCTTGCTTCCAGGTTTGTGTTGTACTGGTGTTTCTGTTATATTAGTTACAGGCTAGGGTCTTTTTATCTTGGCATATTCTTGTTCTTGTTATATTATGATAGTTCCATGTTAGTGCTAGGCAGGTGATCCATAATGTAGGTAAGTCCCCGATGGGCACTACACTGTTCCCTTGTGTGTAAGCCCCCGATGGGCATCATGAGGGTGCTTAAGAGTGTAAGACCTCGATGGGCATCTTTGGGATCCTAGCTGGTGTAAGACCCCGATGGGCATCCTAGATGTGTAAGACCCCGTTGGGCAGCATTGATAGCTAGAGGTGTAAGACCCCGATGGGCATCCGTATGTGTAAGACCCCGATGGGCATCATTGTTTAGCTGGTGTAAGACCCCGATGGGCATCCTAGATGTGTAAGACCCCGTTGGGCAGCATTGATAGCTAGATGTGTAAGACCCCGATGGGCATCCGTATGTGTAAGACCCCGATGGGCATCATTGTTTAGCTGGTGTAAGACCCCGATGGGCATCCTAGATGTGTAAGACCCCGTTGGGCATCATTGTTTTGAGGTGTAAGACCCCGATGGGCATCCGTATGTGTAAGACCCCGATGGGCATCCTTGTGTGTAAGTCCCCGATGGGCATCATTGTATCATTGTATCCTAGGTTGTGTAAGACCCCGACGGGCATCCAGGTGTAGAACCTAGGATAGGCTGTAGTTGAAAGCCCTTGATAGGCTAGCTCTAGTGTTAGCACATAGCCTAAACCTACCGTTTTGCTCTAAGTCATTGTATGGTTGCATGTCGGTGTGCTAAATGAGATGTTTTCGTATTGTACCCGGTTGGGGATTCTTCTTGAGTAATTCGTTACTCACCCTTATTCTCGTGGTTTTTCAGCGAGGTAACCATGGTGCGAGACGGGATGGTGAAGGAGGAGGCGTGATCATGGAAACCCGTTGTTCAACTCTCGAGTCTTGTTTATGTTTATGTTTTAAATGTCCTCTGAATGCATGTAGTTGGGCACGGAGCCCTAGGGTGTTTTCTGAATGTATTTCCGGATTCTAGCATTGTTGTAACTATTGCAAAGCTTGTATGTTTTAAATAAATCTCTGATCCGAGTGAGTTTTGTAAATGTATTTGTCTTGGAGCAGTGCTTGGAAACAGGGACGGAGTTTCAGAATTTTATGTTGACTTTTAAATGGATGTTTTATGTTTTAGTTTTTACTTAGAATCCGAACACCATATTGCAAATTTTTCAGTAGATTTGAATGCATGCATTGAGGTAATGGCCTATTTTAGAACCCCTTTTGGGTGGTGGGTCGTTCTGATTGGTATCGAGCTCAGAGTCATAGATTCTCGTAGACTCGACCTTTCGTTGTAGGTCATTTTTCCATGATCATCAAGACTGGACAGCAGTCATCAGGTACGCCTAAGTTTACTGTTTTAAGAAAAGGGTTAAGAATTTACAATACTTTTCATCTAGTGTATGCCTTGTGTAGTGTTGTGGAGCGGGGACGAGCAGGTTCTGACTTGTTGTTGGTTTGGGTATAGAGCGCCATCATGCCAACTTCCCGCAGTGTGAGCAGTATGTTGTGGCTTGTTGAGGTATCCAGATAGATTCGGATGCCGCTGGGACATCGTTCCAGAGGGAGGTAGAGATTAGACTCTCGTAGGCCACGTGTGGCCTAGTTGTTGGTTTTCCCCTAGTGAGAGGGTGGAGGTGATTTGCCTTGGAGTACCACTCCAAGAGAGGAGTTAGCTATGGCTTGCTTATGTTGATGCTTGTGGAGCAGGTTCCAGTGTGGACTAGCCTGGGTAGCTCAAGTGTTGATCTTGAGCCTTAGCAGATTGTTGATTGCCCAGTGAGTGGCTGCAGAGTTGGTAGCCTTCGAGGAGATTGATGAGGCATCTTTGTGCTCCTGTAAAGTGTTGTTGTTTGCAGCCAGTAAGCCGGAACCCTGTGGTTAAGGGTGCAGCGAGCAGTGTTCCCTTCGGACTGGATCCGTTGGTGGTTTCCTCAGTTGTTTGGTAGAGTTGAGCACTCTCCTTTTGGTAAGCCCCTATAGTAGGGCTAGCTGCTGCATGTTGAGAGAGTCGGCCAGAGCATTGTTGAGCATCATGAGGAGATGCTAGTGTAGGCCGTGAGCCTTCGGTTTGATGAGATGCCATTGGCATGGTTGTTTGAGTTGAGCCCTTCCCTTGTATGCCTAGCCAGAGTTCTTGTCACTTGAGGTTGTGACCTTGCTGGCCCCATTGGTAGTAAGATGTGGATTTGGTAGTAGTAGCACTTGAGGTGCTTTGGTTGTTGTGCCGCTTTGGCACTAAGTCTGGTTTGGCCTGAGTTTGGCATGGGGATAGCAGATGGTTCTATGTCGTCCGGAGTTCAGCACACTCCTTTAGCCTTTGGATCCGTTTATGGCAGTTGCACCTGTTTTGGTCGTGCAAGAGGGCTAGTTCAGTGGTAGTCGATGGACTACAAGCGAAAGGATGCTCGAGAGGAGTCGGAGCCTCTTCCCAGTGTTACTGGGGGTTGAGTAGGTCAGCAGGTTGTCGGTTAGTAAATGTTAGTGCGCGTGAGTCTCGCGCTAGAGTTAAGGCCAAGAGATCCTTGTGGTGGGTAGTGCGGTCAACTACCTTCGAGTGCCTAAATCTGAGGAGAGTTGAGCATCGTAGATGCGAGTTTGGTCCAATAGAGGGACCCTGAGTTGGATGCTCATGAGATGAGCTGGATGCCTATGAGGCGAGATGAGTTGATGCCTTGTGAGAGGATTTGGACGCCTTATGGATAAGCACCCTTGGTAGAGGCTTGGTATAAAGTAAGTTCGGTTTGGCATGGTTATGCTTTGGTAGAGCATGGTTGCCACAACTTCGAGTATCGTGTGGAGATGGAACTTTTGGTGTTCCTTTGGTTGGAGTTCAATTGGTGTAATGGCCCAGTTTTCTATTTCGGTTTCCCAGGTGTTTTCAGGACATTATGCGGACGTTCGGATGGGCCGTTAGGGCTATTTTAACCCTTAGGGGTATTTTGGTCTTTTTGCCCCCAGTCAGGGTTTTGTGGATTTTCAGGATTCCAGGGTCACTCCTGCCCTTGTCGAGGCTTGATTGTTGTTGGTTGCAAGACCCAAGAAGTTCGGGCTAGTTGGTTGGAAGTTTGGAGGTGGTTTGGTAATTAACAAAATTATTGTTAATTTAAGTGCTTCCATTGGGATTTGAACCCTTGCCCTTGATGGTGATATGGGAGCTTGGTTTAAATGATTTTTAATAAGGAGAAAAGGTTGCTTCAGCCAGGTCTGGAAGGAGGAAGCCCGGGGAAGAGATTTAGGTCAACAAGACCTATTTAAATTAGGAAAAGGAAAGAATATCAAGAAAATCCCATTCCCCTTGTTTTACCTCTCTCTCTCTCTCTCTCTCTCCTTGCCGACCTCACCATGAAACCCAACCGAGCGCGACCGAGTCGCCAAATTTCAAAGAAGAAGGCCCTACCTTCCATCCACCACCTGTCGCCCTGACCATCAGCCACTGTCGCCCGCCCCGAAAGCGGCCAGACGCTGTCGCAGCCGCCAGCCCGTCGCCCAGATGCCAGAAGCTCAGCAGCGCGTCGCACAGCCCGTTGCCCAGCGCCAACGGGCCCACGTCGGGCCTCTCCGTGCGCCTGCGCATGAAGCGCTCTCGGCGCCGTCGCGCGCTGCACGCAGACGTGTCGCGTCGCCCGTCGCCCGCGCTGTCCCCTCGCCAGCGCGCCAGCGCCCGTGTCGCCGTGCCAGCGCCGGTCCCTTGCCGCGCCAGCGTGCCCAGCAGCACCCAGTCTGCTCGCCCCAGCTGCACGTCATGTCTGCCCACTTGCCGTCGAGAGCATGTTTTGCCAAAATTGTTGGGGCCGAGACCTTATACCTTCTCGGTTGGTAATTCCCGAGCCTCCACTCTTTTGGACCCTAAGTTGATTGGCTGTTGTTATTTAATTAGGATATTTTTATTAAATGCTTAGGTTGCTCGGGTTCACTTAGAAGCTCGGGAGTCGCTTGGTTGGCTTATGGTAGTTATTTTCTGCTTGTTTCCAGATAAGGATTTCTTACCGTGGTTGTGTGGACCCTGCGACATTATCATGATGTGCTTTTTATGCTTGTTGACTGTTATGAGCATGATAATGATAGGACAGCTATGTTTGATCTCTTGCTAGCATGTTTGCCTGATTGTACATGTTAGTGCCATGCTAGGTTTGTTCTTCCAGCATGCTTATGATAAGTTCGTAGTATCATGCTAGGTTATGTGTGATTGATGTTGATATGTATGTTTAGCCATGAATCAGTTATTTTGTACTTCTAGCTAGTATAGTAGGGTTTGTCATCATCCAGAGGCTGAGAGCGGACATAACGTACTTTGTCCCCACCGGTCGGGTGTATAGCGAAGCATAACGTACATTGCTTCACCACGGCAGCCGATGTGGATTTAGCTACCACATCGGCATAAGCCTAGTTTGTAGCCTGCTAGAGCGGAACCCTGCCAATGGTGCAAGCCTGCCTTGGCCGGTTCTTAGCTTCAGGTCGGTGGTACAGCCGCGCGCATGATGAGTGCCGAGGGCCTCTCACCTCTCGTGTTCGGTGACACCGCGTTCCGAAGTCTTTAGGCATGCGCACTCGCCCGCATAGTTTGTACTTAGGCCCCACATTTACGCCGGTTGCAATAAAGCATGCGGTGTGTGCGCAAGACACGCTTTAGTCGCGGTTCGGAGAACTCCCCGGGCTAATGTTCGTGAGTACACGGTTCCTTCCGGTTTATTGCGGACTTGGGTACTCTCCCGATAGTTCAGATTTGTTAGCGAGGGTAAGAGGCCCTTGAGGACACCCATTGGGATTGGCTTTTGAGCTGATCATATGGTCGAGGGAGAAGGACCGTCGAGGGTGTCGGACATCTTTGGGATCGGTTTTTGAGCTGATCAATTGGCCGAGGGAGAAAGGCCCTTGGAGATGTCCCGAGATTGGTGTTGAGAGCCAATCATTAGGCCGGAAGTAGGAGACTTTCGAGGATTCCAGATTCTGCCTTGTAAGCTCGTTGAGCTATGATCTGTGTTGGTAACTGTTTGCATGTATACTAGGGTGCCAGATGATTGATGTATCGTATTGTACCCCGGTTGGGGATTCTTACTGAGTATGTTTATACTCACCATTATTTCTGTGGTTTTTCCACCAGGTAACTTGGGACAGCACCGGGACGGCTAGCGGAGGGAACTGATTGATCATGGGAGCCGCCGGCACTCTATCTTTTATTGTTTGCATAATTTGTTCAGCATGTAGACGGACAGGAGTCCTAGGGGGACGTTTTTAAAAGTTGGTTAAATTGTATTGTATGATTTTATAGACACTGGCCAGGCTTGTTTTACTTTGTTGGCTTTGCTTAAATGAAGGTTGTTGTTTATGTTTTAAGTGTCCCCGCTTTTAAATGTTTTGAAAGGTTTTAAATATGAGCACTAAATCGCTTGATGAAATATTTAACTTGCATGCTGAGTGAGAACCTAGGTTTAGGACCGTGTTTTGGGTCGGGTTTTTACAGTTGGTATCAGAGCACAGAGTCATAGATTCTGTAGACTAACCTGCTTTGTAGTATGTTGCCCCCATGATCATCAGCACTCCGTGGCCGTCAGGTTTGTCTGAGTTCATTAAGCTAAGGGTTTTATTTTACAATACTTCATCTAGTATACATGTGTTACCCTTGTTTGGCAGTGAGAGCCCCAACGTGGGCTAGCTTTTATGCTTTGTGTAGATCGCTAGTATGTTGATTGCACTTAGAGGAGCAGGGACGTTTGGTATTTCCAATCGAGGAGTTGGACTGTTCATGTTGATCATGAGACCACGTCTAGGGTTATCTAGACCCGTAGGCCACATTTGGCCCTGGAAGATGAGTTGCCAAGAGAAGGGGGTAGAGGCTAGTCTGCCTCAAAGTGAGACTCCTTGAGCAGAGTGTGCTCCATCCATGAGGGAGTTGATGGCAGGTCTTTTAGCTAACAGAGAGCAGAGACCCAGGCGCAGTTTGTAGCGCGTAGTGAGGAGTCTTGGGCACAGATAGCCTAGCTAGCAGAGTTTATTTAGGAGACACCTCTCCTTGTAGCTCCAGTAGCTCCGGAGGTTCCCGGGAGGGCTCGATCAGCAGGTTATGCTGATAAGTTAGTTGGCGTTGATCGAGCCGCCGAGTTTGGCAAGTGGAAGCCTGTAGAGTTGGATGTTTTTTAGACCTACTGCTAGCAGCGAGGTGGTTGGCCAAGATCGAGTTTATCATCCAAGTGTTGTGATGACCTAGTGTTCAGAGGTCGATGACCTGATGTTCGGAGGTCTAGGCGTGCCGTTCTGGTGCTGTTTGATGCAGCAGTGTGGTGGTGGAAGTTCCCGGTGAGAGGCGGACCAGCAGAGTCTCCACCAGCCACCCGATCGATTGGCAAGCTGCCAAGTTAGTAGCTTTTGAGGAAGATGTAGAGACATCTTGTCCTCCTGCAAGCCTGCAGTAGTTTTGCAGCCAGTTCTTTTAGTACCCTCGTAGCCAGGGGGTAGTGTGGAGTTTGCTTGTCAGGACTTAATCCGTCCGTGGTTTTCAGCTGGCTAGTAGAGAGAAGCACCTTCTTTTAGCATGTTCCAGGTGTGGAGCTAGGTGCTTGTAAGGACCCGACCTGGAATACGGTCCTAAACCTAGGTCCTCACTCAGCATGCAAGTTAAATATTTCAACAAGCGGTTTAGTGCTCATATTTAAAACTTTTTCAAAACATTTGGAAACGGGGAACACTTAAAACATAACCAACAATTTTCATAAGCAAATCCAATCAAGGTAAAATAAGCTCGGCAAGATTTATAAAAGAACATTCAAAAGCAGTTTAAACAACTTTAACATCATTCCCCTAGGACTCATGTCCATCTACATGCTTTGAATAAATAAATGCAAACAATAAACGAGCAGAGTCTTTGGTGGCCCCCATGATCAAAGCAGCTCTCCTCCGCTAGCCATCCCGGTGTTGTCCCAAGTTACCGGTGGAAAAACCACAGAAATAAGGGTGAGTATAAACATACTCAAGAAGAATCCCCAACCAGTGGTACAATACGATACATCAGTCATCTAGCACCCTAGTATACATGCAAATAAAACAATGACTTAGAGCAAAACGGTTGAATTAGGCTATGAGCTACTTCTAGAGCGAACCTATTCAATGGCTTTCATCTACTGCCTATCCTAGGTTCTACACTTGGATGCCCTCCGGGCCTTACACAACCTAGGACTCAGTGATGCCCAGTGGGGTCTTACACACCTAGGATGCCCATCGTGGTCTTACACCTCCAACTCGGTGATGCCCATCGGGACTTACACACCTAGGATGCCCATCGTGGTCTTACACCTCCAACTCGGTGATGCCCATCGGGGACTTACACACCTAGAATGCCCATCGGGTCTTACACCTCCAACTCGGTGATGCCCATCGGGACTTACACACCTAGGATGCCCATCGGGTCTTACACACCTCCAACCTAGTGATGCCCATCGGGGACTTACACACTCGGTGATGCCCTCAGGATGCCTAGGATGCCCATCGGGTCTTACACCTCCAACTCGGTGATGCCCATCGGGACTTACACACCTAGGATGCCCATCGGGTCTTACACCTCCAACTCGGTGATGCCCATCGGGGACTTACACACCTAGGATGCCCATCGGGTCTTACACCTCCAACTCGGTGATGCCCATCGGGACTTACACACCTAGGATGCCCATCGGGGTCTTACACCTCCAACTCGGTGATGCCCATCGGGACTTACACACCTAGGATGCCCATCGGGTCTTACACCTCCAACTCGGTGATGCCCATCGTGGGACTTACACACCTAGGATGCCCATCGGGTCTTACACCTCCAACTCGGTGATGCCCATCGAGGACTTACACACCTAGGATGCCCATCAGGTCTTACACCTCCAACTCGGTGATGCCCATCGGGACTTACACACCTAGGATGCCCATCAGGGTCTTACACCTCCGGATGTCCATCGGGGTCTTACCCGAGCGGGACCTAAACTAGTTACCCCTACAGTCTTCTACACTATACATCACCTGCCTATGCCTGGCACGGAACTAACAGGATAAAATAGAACAAGGTATGCCAAGATAATTAAACCCCTTGCATGGAACTAACAGAATATATCAGGGGACACAAGAGCAACACGATATGGAAGCAAGAGAAAACATGTAACCTACCCACTGGAAATTTCATAGAATCACAAGACATGGCATGTTGGAAGAACAAACCTAGCATGGCACTAACATGAACAACAAGCAACATGCTAGCAAGATTTCAAACACAAGCTGTTCAATAGCTAACATTGTAAAGACCCAACCCGAAGATGGGACTAAATCTAGATCTTTACTCAGCATGCAAGTGAAAAACTTAAAAGGACCCGGCTGGGGTCGGTTCGTAAAACTTTTCAAATGTAAGAGTGGAAAACATTAAAAACAAAGTAAACATTCATTAAGCAGAAACGAACCATTCAAATTAAAAACAGTGACTGATCAGCACTTTCCTTAGAACATAAAATAGTTCAAATCATAGTTTTCCCTACGGACCTAAGTCCAACTACATGCTGAAATCCAAAAACAGTAAAATAAGACACGACAGAGTGTCAGCAGCATCCATGATCTCCCGCTCTCTCCGCTAGCCACCTCGGTCTTTGTCCCAAGTTACCCGTGGAAGAAACCACGATAAGGGTGAGTATAAACATACTCAGTAAGAACCCCCGACCGGGGTACGATATGATGCAATCTATCATCTAGCAACCTAGTACACATGCCACAAATATCAACACGGATCTTAGCTCAACGAGCTCACAAGGCAAATCCGGAATCCTCGGAAGTCTCCTACTTCCGGCCTAATGATTGGCTCTCAAACCAATCCCGGGACATCTCCAAGGGTCTTTCTCCCTTGGCCAATTGATCACTCAAAAACCGATCCCAAGATGTCCGACACCCTCGAGGGTCTTTCTCCTCGACCAATTGATTAACTCTAAAGTCAATCCCAATGGGTGTCCTCAAGGGCCTCTTACCCTCGCTTATAATCTGGACTATCGGAGAGTACCCAAGTCCGGCTCTAAACGGGAAGGAACTGGTGTACTCACGAACATTAGCCCGGGAGCTCTCCGAACCGGCTACTAACGCTGCGTGCGCGCACACCGCATGCTCTTCTCGCAACCGGCGTAAATGCGGGGCGTAAGGGCAAACTACGCGGGCGTGCACGCATGCCTAAGACTCGGAAGCGGTGTCACCGATCACGGTGAGTGCGAGGCCCTCGGCACTCATCTGTGCGCACTGCACCACCGACACGAAGCTAAGAACCGGCCAAGGTAGGCTTGCACCGTTGGCGTGGTTCCGCTCTAGCAGCTACAAACTAGGCTTATGCCAATGAGGTAGCTAACCCTCACCTTGGGTCGCCGGGGAAGCAAGGTACGTTATGCTTCGCTCTACTCCCGACCGGTGGGGACAAGGTACGTTGTGTCCGCTCTCGGCCTCTAGATGATGACAAACCCTATCATACTAGCTTAAACTACCAAGTACGTGATTCTGGCTAACATTCACAAAGACATCTGTCATACATAGCCTAGCATGATACTACGTGCTTAAAGCAGAATCTCAAGCATTTGGAAGAACAAACCTAGCATGGCACTAACATGTACAAAAAGGCAAAACATGCTAGCAAGAATTTAATCACTAGCTATCCTATCCACTAACATGCTCATAAAGGTAAACAAGCATACAAGGCACAATTAAGAAAGCATAGCAGAGGTCCACACAACCACGGTATGAAGTCCTTACTGGAAACAAGTGGAGAATAGCTATCACAACCAAAAAGACCCTCGAGCTTAATACGAACTCGAGCAACCTAGGCATAAATAAAGCATCCTAAGTAAATACATACAAAGAGCCAGAAGCTTAGGAAACACAAAGGGATTGGTTCGGGAATTACCACCGAGAAGACACGGCCTCGCAGCAAGAAGGGTGGCTTGGGCGCCGCTGGTGCTTGGTGTGGGGCGCTGGCGCTGGGCGCTGGGTGCTGTCGGGCACCGGGCGCTGGCATCTTGGCGGGCGCGCGCGCACGTCGCGGGCGGACGCGCGGCGCAGGCGCGCGGGTGTGTGCGTGCTGCAAGGCGACGCGCGAGCGAAGCGCTCGGCTGGGTTGGCGCGTGCGAGGGATCGCGCTGAGCGGCGGGCGGCGCGGCGGCGGCGGCGCTGTCTGGGGCTGCGTTGCGGCAGACTGCGGCGACCACGAGCGGCGGCGGGCAGGCTGGCGGCAACGAGCGCGACGTCGGCGGCGATGGGTGTGTGCGACGGTGGGCTTCCAGTCCAGCAGCGCGAGTGGCCGGGCGGTAGAGGCCGGGCGGCGCTGGGCTGAGCGGGCGCAGGGGTGCAGGCGGGGGTGGTGCGATGGAGCAGGTGGTGCGTGCGGCTAGGGCTGGGTGGCTCGGGGGTGGTTCGATGGTGGTTCGATGGTGTGGCTAGGGCTGCTCGGCTAGGGTTTTAGAGAGAGAGAGAGAGAGAGAGAGAGAGAATAAGGCTAAGAGGGGAAAATTAGGGGTTTCTTGATTTTCCTTCTTTTCCTTATTTTTAAATAGGTTAGGAGACCTAAATTCCTTTCCCAAGGCTTTTCTCTTGCGGGTCCCGGCTAAAGCAACCTTCTTTTCTTTTTCTTTTTAATTAAGACTCTTTTCTTAAAACTCCAAATTCACCATTTAGGGTAAGGTTCAAATCCCAAAAGATTCAACTAATTTTCCAATTAATTTTGTTATTAACCGGGAAGGAAAACGGGCCGTTACAATACTTCCCCCTTAAAAGACTTTCGTCCCCGAAAGTCCTAAGACTGGAACAACTCCGGGAAATGAGTCCTCATCTCATCTTCTAGCTCCCACGTCTCTTCCTCTGCCCTCTGATGCCTCCAAAGAACCTTTACTAAACTTATCTCTCGGTTGCGCAATACCTTGCGCTTATAAGCCAAAATCTGCACGGGCTTCTCCTCGAAGGATAAATCTTTACTCAACTCTAAGGGCTCATGCTCTTGCACATGCGAAGGATCTGCCACGTACTTTCTCAACATCGAAACGTGGAACACATTATGCACCGCTGACAAAGACGGGGGTAAAGCTAACCGATAGGCCACCGCTCCGATCCGCTCAAGGATCTCAAAAGGCCCTACAAACACTGGGGCTCGGCTTGCCTCGCTTTCCAAACCTTAACACCCCACGCATAGGTGCTACTTTCGAGGAAAACATGTTGACCCACCTCAAACTCCAAATCTCTACGCCTCACATCGGCGTAACTTTTTCTCGCCTACTTTGTCTTTGTCAACATGCGAGTCCTTATCTTCGTGCGCTGCGTCGTTCGTCATCTGCAGAACTCGGGTCCCAGTAACCCGCCTATCCCCAACCTCCTCCCCGAACACGGGGATCTGCAGAGCTTACCATACAACGCCTCGAATGGGGCCATCTCGAATAGTCGCCGATAGCCGTTGTTGTAAGCGAACTCCATCAAGTGCAGTCATGGTCCCAAGCGCGCTGGAAAGTCCAAGACACGGGCTCTCAACATGTCTTCCAGAATGCTGATTCACCCTCTCGGTCGACCATCGGTTTGAGGGTGGAAGGCGATCTTGAAAGCCGCACTCGCTTCCCAAACCCTTACGAGCGCTCTCGAGCGAGATGTGAACCGAGAATCCCGATCTGATACTATCTTTGCGGGTACCCCGTGGTACCGCACAATCTGCTCAAGGAACAACTGTGCCCACTGTTCCACGGGATAACTAATCTTCCCGGGAATAAAGTGTGCACTCTTGGTCAGCCGGTCCACTATTACCCAGATCTGCGTAAACCCTCTCGGTGTCCTCGGCAACCCAGAGATAAAATCCATCGAAATCTCGTCCCACTTCCACTGTGGAACACTTAACGGCTGCAGTAAACCTGCAGGTTTCTGTCTGGGGGCCTTCACTTGTTGACAAGTGAGACACCGGCTAACAAACTCCGCTATATCTCGCTTCATGCCCATCCACCAAAACGTCTGCTTGAGATCCTGGTACATCTTGGTACCTCCTGGGTGCCAAGTGAATGGGGAACTATGTGCCTCGGCGAGCAACTCTGCTCGAATCTCTGTGTCATCTGGGACGCACAACCGACCTCTGTACCTTAAGCCTCCGTCTGGTGCCACAACAAAGTCGAAATCGCCATCAGCCTCAATTCTCTCGAGCAATCTCTTTATCTTGGGATCACTCGGCTGTCTGTTGATGATCCTCTGCTTAAGCGACGGCTGAATAGATAGCTGGGCTACCCTGGCGGTAACCTCTCCCAACAAGACTGCAATACCGGTTCGCTCAAACTCTTTCCGCAATTCAACTTGGGAGCTCAAAGCCAAAGTCGCCAATGCTACGTCTTCCTACTCAGCGCATCGCCCACAACATTGGCTTTTAGGGATGATACAAAATCTCACGATCGTAGTCCTTTACTAACTCGAGCCACCTCCTCTCGCCTCATGTTCAACTCCTTCGAGTGAAGAAATATTTGAGGCTCACGGTGGTCCGTGAACAACTGAATCCTCTCACCATATAAGTAGTGTCTCCAAATCTTTAGAGCAAAAACAAGCTGCAGACCAACTCCATATCATGAGTTGGATAGTTCTTCTCATAAGGTTCAAGCTGCAGGGAAGCATAAGCTATCACCTTCCCATGCTTTGCATCAACACACACACCTAAACCATACTTGGAAGCATCACTATAGACTACGAAACCTCCTGTTCCTTCCGAATCGCCAACACAGTCTTGTCGTCAAAAGCCGAGCTTAAAAAGTGGGCAAAACTTTCCTCACATCTAGCATCCCAAACAAAGTCAACACCCTTCTTGGTCGACGGGTTAGGGTGCTTGCCTTAGCGGAAAAGTCTTTCACGAAATGCCGGTAATAACCGCCGGACCAAAAAGTCTGCGTATCTCGGCGACCGTCGTCGGTCTGGCCCATGAGCTAATCGCCTCTATCTTTGCGGGTCCACCGCTATACCATCTGCCGACACGATATGTCCAAGGAAGGCTACTCTCTCTAGCCAAAATTCACACTTAGAGAACTTTGCGAACAACTGGTTCTCGCGCAATCTTTGTCAAAACTTGCCTCAAATGCGAAGCATGGTCCTCCTTTGTCCCGAATAAATCAAAATGTCGTCTATGAATACGATGACAAAGTTATCCAAGAATGCCTTGAACACTCTGTCCATCATGTCCATAAACGCTGCTGGGGCGTTCGTGAGTCCGAAAGACATGACCACGAACTCATAATGACCATACCTCGATCCGAACGCGGTCTTGGGATATCGCATCTCGAATCCTCGGTGATGGTACCACGACCTCAAATCAATCTTAGAAAACACCGAGGCTCCTGAAGGTGATCAAACAGATCATCTATACGCGCGGGGATACTTATTCTTCACCGTGACTTTATTGATTCTCTATAGTCTATACACAAGCGCATGGATCCATCCTTCTTCTTAACAAACAGGCGATGTGCTCCCCACGGGACACACTCGGACGGATGAAACCTCGATCCGGCATCTCTTGCAATCGCACTTTGAGTTCTCTCAACTCTCGGTGGCGCCATACGACACGGGGCTTTGGAAATGGGAAGAGTCCACGGCTCCACTCGATGGTGAAGTCCAACTCCCGCTTCGGGGTAAACCAGCAACAACTCTCAGGAAAACATCGCAAACTCTTGCACCACAGGACCATGTCAAGCGATCAACGCAAGACTACTATCTCCGACGGCTTTGCCAAGAAGCCCCAAGCTCCTCGAGCCAACAATCTATGGGCTTTCGCTTTGAGATCAATGGCGGGCAAGTTCCGCCCTGGACACCGCATGAAACTTGAAGCTCGCCCTCGAGGCGGCCTAAACACCACTTCTTTCCAGTGGCAGTCTATCAATGCATGGTTCTCTCGCCAACCAATCCATGCCAATGATCACATCGAAACCGCTCATAGACGGCACTATGAGGGTAGCCTCTAAAATCTCATCGAGATCTCAGATCCGCCATGCTTAACTCTACCGCTAGCTAACATACTCACACCCGAAAGAGTGGCAAACACACGCTCAAACCCTAGAGGTTCGAGCTCCACACAAGCTTGTCTAACGAATGCATCGAAACAAAGGAATGGGTCGAACCCGAATCAAACAATACGAATGCATAGTCTTTGTAAGACAAGCAGCGCACTGCAATCGCATCATCAAGACGCTCCGCCTCTGGCGAGTAGTGGCAAACATCCGCCCCGCTTTGTTGGGCGGTCCCGCTCTTTGCTAAATCTCGAGTGCATAATTTGGCCAAATGCCCCTCCTTGCCACATCCGTAGCAAGCACGGGCGATGCTCCACACAGACCATAATGTGCCTTTCCGCACTTGTTGCAATGAGTGGTTGCTCGCCCCGCCCTGCTTTGGCGATCCCGGCTCTACGGGGTCGGCGCCGATCTCGACCACTAGATCGCCCCGCCGGCGAGTCTGCTGACGATTGAGCGGAAACCACTAGAAGTCCTGACTTCCTCTCTCGCGCCGGAATACTGCTTGGCAGGCTGAATCGTCCGAGCCGGGCGCAATGAATCCTCGTGACTGGCGGATACTTCGGGTTATAAATCGTGGCCAACTCTATTGCTCGATCATAACTCTCGGGAGCGAGTGCTCGAACATCTGAGCAACCTCCTTCCTCACCCACAAATGAACTTCTTAGTCTTGAGCTCCTTAGTGGCAATGAGCTCCGGTGCGAAATAGCTATACTCAGAGAACTTCTTCTCATAGGCGGCAATACTATCTCGATCCTGTTTGATTTGAGAAGGCCTCGCCATCTCCCGCCGAGCCTCGTCATTAACATACTTAGCTTTGAACTTCGTTCTAAAGAACTCCTGTGTGGTGGAGAAGACCCAGCTGGTCTAGCTCTATCTGTGGACTCCCACCACCACTCAGCTGTGTTAGAGAGAACATGGGCCGCACATCTCGGCCTCTGTACATCTGGGCATCCCATAACTCTAAAGATGTACTCCATTCTTGCCAACCACCTGATCGCCACAAGTGGGTTCTCTCAAGCATCAAATTCTCTTGGCTTCCATTTGGTGAAATCTTTCAACCACTTGCCAAACTCACAGACTCCCTCTGCACTATCAAGTGAGTCCGGTGGGTCCGATGACCCTGCGCCTCCGGTTGAGCTACGGAGCTACAGGGCTTTGGAGCCGCCGGGGTGCTACTCTTTGCATGAGCTGTGTCAACCGGGCTATCTGTGCCCTAGACTCCTCTCTCTCTGCTGGCCGCTAGCTGCGCGCTGAGTCTCGACTCTCCGCTCGGCCATTAGGCCCATCATCATGTCCCTCATAGCAGAAATATCTCCACCTGGAGCTGCACCTTGAGGCATAGCAGCCTCCGCCCCTTCTCTGGGCAAGTTAACCTCTGGTGCCACGGGCGCCTACGAGCGATGATATACTACCGGCTGCTGGCTCTGCAAGCATCTCTATTTACTGGGCCTGCAGACGGACTGCTCCACTACGTGTAACCGGCAAGCATCTTTGGCGATCTACACGGAAACCACAACAGGTTAGTCCACGCTCGGACTTTCTCTCGCCAACAAAGATAAACACGTGTATCGCATATAGTATCATAAACAAAACCCTTAGCTTATTGAACTTAGACAAACTGGCGGCCTTGGAGTGCTAGAGATCATGGGAACACAACCTACAAACAAAGTTAGTCTACAGAATCTATGACTCGTGCTCGATACCAAGCTGTAAAGACCCAACCCGAAGATGGGACTAAATCTAGATCTTTACTCAAAGATGCAAGTGAAAAACTTAAAAGGACCCGACTGGGTCGGTTCAGTAAAACTTTTCAAATGTAAGAGTGGAAAACATTAAAAACAAAGTAAACATTCATTAAAGAAACGAACCATTCAAATTAAAAGCAATGGTGATCGATCAAGACTTTCCTTAGAACATAAAATAGTTCAAATCATAGTTTTCCCTACGGACCTAAGTCCAACTACATCTTTGAAATCCAAAAGCAGTAAAATAAGACACGACAGAGTGTCAGCAAGAGCATCCATGATCTCCCAGCTCTCTCCGCTAGCCACCTCGGTCTTTGCCCCAAGTTACCTCGTGGAAGAAACCACGATAAGGGTGAGTATAAACATACTCAAGAAGAACCCCGACCGGGGTACGATACGATGCAATCTATCATCTAGCAACCTAGTACACATGCCACAAATATCAACACGGATCTTAGCTCAACGAGCTCACAAGGCAAATATGGAATCCTCAGAAGTCTCCTACTTCCGGCCTAATGATTGGCTCTCAAACCAATCCCGGGACATCTCCAAGGGTCTTTCTCCCTTGGCCAATTGATCAGCTCAAAAACCGATCCCAAGATGTCCGACACCCTCGAGGGTCTTTCTCCCTAGACCAATTGATTAACTCTAAAGTCAATCCCAATGGGTGTCCTCAAGGGCCTCTTACCCTCGCTATAAATCTGGACTATCGGGAGAGTACCCAAAGCCTGGCTCTAAACGGGAAGGAACTGGTGTACTCACGAACATTAGCCCGGGGGAGCTCTCCGAACCGGCTACTAACGCGTGTGCGCGCACACCGCATGCTCTTCTGCAACCGGCGTAAATGGGGGGGCCTAAGGGCAAACTACGCGGGCAGTGCACGCATGCCTAAGACTCGGAAACGGTGTCACCGATCACGATGAGTGCGAGGCCCTCGGCACTCATCTGTGCGGCTGGCCACCACCACCACGAAGCTAAGAACCGGCCAAGGTAGGCTTGCATCGTTGGCAGGGTTCTGCTCTAGCAGGCTACAAACTAGGCTTATGCCAATGAGGTAGCTAACCCTCACTGGCTGCCAGGGGGAAGCAAGGTACGTTATGCTTCGCTCTACTCCCGACCGGTGGGGACAAGGTACGTTGTGTCCGCTCTCAGCCTCTAGATGATGACAAACCCTATCATACTAGCTTAAACTACCAAGCACGTGATTCTGGCTAACATTCACAAAGACATCTGTCATACATAGCCTAGCATGATACTACGTGCTTAAAGCGGGAATCTCAAGCATCTTTGGAAGAACAAACCTAGCATGGCACTAACATGTACAAAAAGGCAAAACATGCTAGCAAGAATTTAATCACTAGCTATCTTATCCACTAACATGCTCATAAAGGTAAACAAGCATACAAGGCACAATTAAGAAAGCATAGCAGGGTCCACACAACCACGGTAGGAAGTCCTTACCTGGAAACAAGTGGAGAATAGCTATCACAACCAAAAAGACCCTCGAGCTTAATACGAACTTGAGCAACCTAGGCATAAATAAAGCATCCTAAGTAAATACATACGTGAGCCTGAAGCTTAGGAAACACAAAGGGATTGGTTCGGGAATTACCACCGAGAAGACACGGGCCTCGGCAGCAAGGAGGGTGGCTTGGGCGCCGCTGGTGCGTCTGGGCGCCGGGCGCTGGCGCTGGCGCTGGGCGCGCGTGGCACGCGCGGGCAGAGCAGCGCAGGGCAGCGTAGGCGGTGCGGCCGCAAGGCGACGCGCGAGCTTAACGGCTCTCCTGGGTTGGCGCGCGGCGAGGATCGCGCTGAGCGGCGGGGGCGTCGCGGGCGGCGCGCGATTCGAGGCTGCGTTGCGGCACTGTGGCGACCACGAGCGACGCCGGGCGGGCTGGCGGCCACGACGCGGCGTCGGCGGCGATGGGTGTCGCGACGGGGGGCCGGTCCGCAGCGCGAGTGGGCGGGCGGGCAGAGGCCGGGCAGTGGCTGGGCCGAGCGCGGCGCAGGGGCTGTGCGGGCAGGGGTGGTGCGATGGAGCAGGTGGTGCGTGCGGCTAGGGCTGGGTGGCTCGGGGGTGGTTCGATGGTGGTTCGATGGTGTGGCTAGGGCTGCTCGGCTAGGGTTTTAGGAGAGAGAGAGAGAGAGAGAGAGAGAGAGAGAGAATGCGGCTAAGAGGGGAAAATTAGGGGTTTCTTGATTTTCCTTCTTTTCCTTATTTTTAAATAGGTTAGGAGACCTAAATTCCTTTCCCAAGGCTTTTCTCTTGTGGGTCCCAGCTAAAGCAACCTTCTTTTCTTTTTCTTTTTAATTAAGACTCTTTTCTTAAAACTCCAAATTCACCATTTAGGGTAAGGTTCAAATCCCAAAAGATTCAACTAATTTTCCAATTAATTTTGTTATTAACCGGGAAGGAAAACGGGGCCGTTACAAACATACTCATAATAACAACCAAGCATACAAGGCACAATCATGATAGCATCGCAGGGTCCACACAACCACGGTAAGAAATCCTTACCTGGAAACGAGTAGGAATAACTTTCACAATCAAATAGTGACCCTCGAGCTTTAAAGCGAAACCGAGCAACCTAAGCATTTTAAAAGCATCCTAAATAAATATACAGCAGCCAGCAACTTAAAAATCTAAAAGGGATAGGTTCGGGAATTACCAACCGAGAAGGCACGGGTCTCGCAGCAAAGAAAGGGGCGATTTTAGGCTGGCTGGCGTACTGGGCGCGCTTGGAGGGGACGGCATCTGGCGCTGGCTTCGCGCGGATCGCGACAGGCATGTGCGCGCGCTGGCATTGCCGGGCGGACGCGGACGCAGCAGCGGCACGGCACGCAGACGCGGACGTCTTTGGGCGCGGCGCGTCTGGCGGGGCGACGCGGGCGGCGCGGTGTAGGGCGGCCTGGTGCAGGACGGCGCGGCGCGTTTGGGCGACCCGATGCAGGTCGGTGCGGCGCGTCTGGGCGACCCGATGCAGGTCGGTGCGGCGCGTCTGGGCAGCCTGGTGCGGAGCAACTAGGCTGCTCGTGCGCTGGCTGACGGCTGGTTTGCCTGTGTGCTCGGGTTTTGTGGCAAATTGGCCGCTCGTGCGCGCCGGGCCGAGCAGGTGAGCGGGGGTGCGGCTAGGGCGGCTAGGGTTTCTTGGTGAGGTCGGCTAGAGAGAGAGAGAGAGAGAGAGAGAGAGAGAGATTGCAAAACAAGGGGAAAAGGGATTTTCTTGATTTTCTTTCCTTTTTCCCTAATTAAATAGGTCTAAAATCCCTTCCCAAAGCTTCCTCTTTCCAAACCCGGTCGAAGCAAACTTATTTTAAAAAATAAAACTATCTTTTCCTACGAACTCCCCAAGACCATTTAGGGCAAGGGCTCAAAACCCAATGGAAGCACCAAAATTACAATTAATTTTGCCATTTTCTAAAACACCTCCAAACTTCCAAACAACTTGCCCAAACCTCTCGGGTCTTGCAACCAACAACCATTAAGCTTCGACAAAGGCAGGAATGGCCCTGAAATCTTGAAAATCCTCAAAACCCTGACCGGGGGCAAAAGACCAAAATACCCCTAAGGGTTAAAATAGCTCTAACGGCCCATCTGAACATCCGAATAATGACCCGAAATCACCTGGGTAACCGAAATAGAAAACTGGCTCAGCTAAAATGCCAACTGCGAATGCACAACGACTAAAAGAAAAGCCCGAGAAAGGCTTGCTTAGCAGAAACTCAAACCAAGCTCATAACGAGCAAAGCTCGCCTCCAAGCTGCCACTCAACTCTTAAGCCCATCTGGCTGCTCCAAGGGCTTCCTCCTTATAGCTTAGACCTAACTCTTCTTCCAATCCAGAAACTCCACCCACGAGACATCGCGAGGAATAAGGATAGCGACGACCACAAGCTTGCGGATCCTGAACAACACGAGTCGGCAAGACTACCTCAAAAGTTAAAACTCGAGGCCGGCATCCACGGTGCAACTCAACTACCAAAGAACTAAGGGGGGTCTACAAGCTCCAAAGATCCAACAACCTTCCGCCAACAACTCAAGCCTTTGAACTGGCTGGCCTTCGCCCTCGCGGGAACAAACAACTTTCCGCTTGCTATCAAACAGACGCGAGGACACTCTCGCTAAGGTGGCCGCGCGCTACTCGATCAACTACACAACTCGGGAGCTAAGTCGACTCCTCCTCTCACAGAACGATTTCCTAGCAAGCGGACTTCCGAAGGACAGCGAATTTCACACACGCTCGCTGTCTTGCTCAAACTCAACAATAACAACCACCAACTCTTCTCGGAAGAAACATCCAAGGGTTCCTCAATCGCTTGAACCACCTTGAAAGCTCTTGCTTTCCCTCGAACGACCTCACACTTGTAGTCCTCCGACTACCACCGAGCTAGATCTCTTATGCAACCTAAACAGGTGCAACCTCAGAAAAACGGGTACAAGGCTAGTGGGGATGCTATACTCCGGGCGGGCATGGAACCACCTGCACCAAAAGTGCCAACTGGCCTGAAACTAGGCCTCCTTCCAAAGCTTGGTGCCAACAGGCACTACATCCTTTACAACACAAACATCCCTTTACGAGCTTTAAGCCCCTCTGGGGGTAGGGAAGGTCACACTCCGGTGTGAGGGCAATGGCGCTCAACACAAGAGTCTCAACACTCGAGTAGACTACTCTCGACATCAGTCTAACAGACAAGCCAAGGCCCACTCCTCGCATCCCACTCGATGCTCAACGAATACTCAAAGCCAACCCTCGGGTGGCAAAGCACCTAGCTCCACACGGAACATGCTAACAGAAGGTGCTTCTCACTAATAGCCAGCTGGAAACCACGGACGGATTAGGTCCTGACAAGCAAACTCCACAATACCCCCTGGCTACGAGGGTACTAAAAGAACTGGCTGCAAAACGACTGCAGACTTGCAGGAGGACAAGATGTCTCTACATCTTTCTCAAAAGCTACTACTTGGCAGCTGGCCAATTCGCCCGGGTGGCTGGTGGAGACTCTACTGGTCCGCCTCTCACAGGGGACTTCCACCACCACACTGCTGCATCAAACAGCACCAGAACGGCACGCCTCGACCTCTGAACATTAGGTCATCCCAACACTTGGATGATAAACTCGAACCTGGTCAACCACCTTGCCGCTACCAGCAAGTTCTCTAAAGCATCAAGCTCCTCAGGCTTCCACTTGGATGATAAACTCGACGTCGGGCGGTGCAGGGCGGCCTGGTGCGGGACGGCGCGGCGCGTCTGGGCGACCCGATGCAGGTCGGTGCGGCGCGTCTGGGCGACCCAATGCGGTCGGTCGGTGGCGGCATCTGGGCGGCAGTGCGAACAAGCGAGCAACCTGGCCGCTCGTGCGCTGGCTGGATTTGAAATTTGGCAGTGCGCTGGTGCGCTCGGGTGTCTTGGTGAAATTGGCCGCTGGTGCGCTGGGCCGAGCAGTGGTGAGCGGGGGTGCGGCTAGGGCGGCTAGGGTTTCTTGGTGAGGTCGGCTAGGAGAGAGAGAGAGAGAGAGAGAGAGAGAGAGAGGATAGAGAGAGAGATTGCAAAACAAGGGGAAAAGGGATTTTCTTGATTTTCTTTCCTTTTTCCCTAATTAAATAGGTCTAAAATCCCTTCCCAAAGCTTCCTCTTTCCAAACCCTACGAAGCAAACTTATTTTAAAAATAAAACTCTCTTTTCCTACGAACTCCCCAAGACCATTTAGGGCAAGGGCTCAAAACCCAATGGAAGCACCAAAATTACAATTAATTTTGCCATTTTCTAAAACACCTCCAAACTTCCAAACAACTTGCCCAAACCTCTCGGGTCTTGCAACCAACAACCATTAAGCTTCGACAAAGGCAGGAATGGCCCTGAAATCTTGAAAATCCTCAAAACCCTGACCGGGGGCAAAAAGACCAAAATACCCCTAAGGGTTAAAATAGCTCTAACGGCCCATCCGAACATCCGAATAATGACCCGAAATCACCTGGGTAACCGAAATAGAAAACTGGGCCGTTACAGTGCTGCCACGCGAGGGTTGGCCTGAGTATTCGTTGAGCATCGAGTGGGATGCAGGAGTGGGCCTTGGCTTGTCTGTTAGACGTGATGTCAGAGAGTAGTCTACTCGAGTGTTGAGACTCTTGTGTTGAGTGCCATTGCCCTGTCACCTGGAGTGTGTCCTTCCCTACCCTCAGAGGGGCTTAAAGCCCGTAAAGGGATGTTTGTGTTGTAAAGGAAGTAGTGCCTGTTGGAACCAAGCTTTGAGAGGAGGCCTAGATTTAGGCCAGTTGGCACTTTTCGTGCAGGTGGTTCCAGGACCCGCCCGGAGTTTAGCATCCCCACTAGTCTTGTACCCATTCCTGAGATTGTACCTATTTGGGATGCATAAGAGATCTAGCTCGGTGGTAGCCAGAGAACTACAAGTTTGAGGTCGTTCGAGGGATAAGTAGGAGCCTTTCAGGGTCACCGAGAGTTGGGTACAAAGGATGTTGTTGGTTGTTAAGGGCTAGCGCGTCCGAGTTCTCGCGCCTGTGTTGTGGGCTTGTGAGCCCGTTGGATGGTAGTGTGATTCGACTACCCTGGAGTTACCCTAATATGAGTAGGGTTGGCATCGATGATGCGTGGTTGATCCACTGTTAGAGCCATGAGTTGGATGGTTGATCGGAGCACGTTTAGTGGACCATTGGTATGAGGTAAGTTAGCTTGGTGTGGCTATGCTCTTGTAAGAGTGAGTCGACCAATGTGGCATTCCGTGGTGAGTTGACCCGAGTGGGTTGAACTCTTGTTGCTCCTTTGCTAGATGTGGCTCTATTGGGAGGCAAAATTTGCCTTGTGTGAGAATACTTGTTGGTTTGGATCTTAAGGAACCAAGTTGGAGCTGTACACGCCGGTGTACTTTTGTGTAGCTCGTTCCGTGGTGTATTTTTCAAGAACCACGAGGGGTTTCGGGTTGTGAAACCAGTGCTCAGTTCTGAGGAGTTAGGACTTTAGTTCTTGGCAAGTGCCCTAACTTGGGTTGAGAGGTTACCGTGCCGGTAGCCGGGTTGTTGCGTAGGCAAGTTATGCTAGTTGGCCCTTGACCTGGGTAGAGGCATTTCTTGTTGATCGATGGTTGGAGTTCAGTTGGAACTGATCCAGGGCGATGGTAGTAAAATCGCGGAGTTTCTGGCCGCCATGGCTAAGAGAGTTGTTCAGATCCTTACCCAGGTAGAAGCTACGATGTGGTGATGCTTTGAGCAAGAGGAAGTTTGGGTCTTCGGTGGTTCCCGCGCCAGTGGATAGCGCACTCGCCGACAGGCGATCTAGGGGTCGCGATCAGCGCCGACCATGAGTTAGAGCTCAGGATCGTCGGTGAAATTTGGGCGTGCACCCGGCTCATTGCATCAAGTGTGGTAAGGCGCTTTTTGGATTGTGTGGAGCATCGTCCGTGCTTGCTACAGATGTGGCAAGGAAGAACTTTTGGCCAGCACAGTTGAGATGTTGGAGGGAGATGTGCTCGTGTAGCCTGTTGTCTGTTAGACCGTTTGACGACAGTGTGTGTCGGAGGGCAATCAGAGGAACCCTAAGTTGTGGAGAGCCTCACCAGAGCTCAGTCAGACCCAGGCAGTGTTCCTCGGTTGAGTTGCTGGATGCTTGTTGTCGGATAACAAGCTAGAGTTATTCTTGGTAACCTCCACGTTGATTTTTGGAATTCTTAGCGAGGTGGTGCTTGGTGTTGACCAAGGTTTGGTTCCCATGTTGTTTCGTGAGCTAGCTCAGTTCGAGCAAGCGGGCGTTGCCCTGAGGACTTGTTCCTAGTCAGGAAGTTTTGGGAGTTGACCCCTCCCTCGGCAATTGAGTAGGCACTGCTAGTTCCAAGTTGGGGGTTCAAGCGATTGAGGATCCTCGGATGTTGCTTCCGAGAGAGTTGGTTGTTGTTGCCCTTGGGTTTGAGCAAGACAACGAGCGTGTGTGAAGTTCGCTGTCCTTCGGAAGTTCGCTTGCTGGGAAATCGTTCCTGTTGAGGAGGAGTCAGCTTAGCTCTTGAGTTGTGTAGTTGATCAGAGTAGCGCAGCGGTCAGCCCAGCGAGAGTGTCTCTGCGTTTGTTTGTTAGCAAGTGAAAAGTTGTTTGTTCTCGCAAGGGCAGAGGCCTGCCAGTTCAAGGGCTTGAGTTGTTGCTGGAAGGTTGTTGGATCTTTGGAGTTTGTAGAATCCCTTAGTTCTTTGGTAGTTGAGTTGCACCGTGGATGCTGGCCTCGATTTTTAACTTTTGAGGTAGTCTTGCCCACTCGTGTTGTTCAGGATCCGCAAGCTTGTGGTCGTCGCTATCCTTATTCCTCGCGATGTTTCGTGGGTGGAGTTTCTGGATTGGAAGAAGAGTTAGGTCTAAGCTATAAGGAGGAAGTCCTTGGAGCAGCCAGATGGGCTTAAGAGTTGAGTGGCAGCGTGGAGGCGAGCCTTGCTCGTTATAAGCTTAGGTTGAGTTTCTGCAGAGCAAGCCTTCTCGGGCTTTGTTCCTAGTTGATGTGCGTTCGCAGTTGGCGTTATAGCTGAGCCACAGTTGAGTGGGTTGGCACAGAGATGCCGTGGCATTGGTTGGAAACCTTAGAGTTGTTATCCTCCAGCTATTGTGTTGCTAGTAGCCACGTAATGTTTTATTCCTTGCTGCTCGAGATTTCCGTAAGAGGAATGTTGTTTGTTTTTCTATCTGGCCATGTTCTCTTAGGCTAGTGGCTGATCGGATTGCATTGGAAAGTTTGTTGTGGGCCGTTGAGGGGCTCCAGTTTGTTAGTTTGGCCGAGTGGAGCCTGTGCCTGGACCTTGTCTTCTAAAGGTGGTCGTAGCTGAAGTTTTAAATTTGGTGTGATGGTGGTAGCCGTTTGGTGAACCAGAAAAGTGTCCCTTGGCTTTGGTGCTTCGATTTCTCGTAAGATGGTTGCTTAAGTGTTGTGGACGCATGCTTGTTGGAGGAGTTTGCCTTGGGATCAGTCACCAGTTGGTGGTTCGATTTGGATTTCGTTAAGGATTGTAGGAAACTATTGGGGCTCGCACATCTCTTGCGAAGTAAGAGTAGGCCGTTTAGTTTCTGAAACCTGGGAGGTTCAGTTGTTTGGTCAGCGTGGTGAAGGGTCGAGGCTGTTTGATAACAGCTATGAGCATTCAGAGAAGTTATCGGAGCGTGGCGTAGAGTTTTAGAGATTGTGACCCGTCCACGAGTTTGCTGAGAGTAGCGCCGTAGAGAGGCTTTCCGAGTTGGGCTAGCAAGGTTAAGTGAGCCCTAAGATTTTAAGACCGTTTGAGAGCTAGTGCGAGTTTGAGGATGTGTATTACCGTTAGCACTATCACATCTATTTCTTCGGAGTTCGGTGTATGCCCAGTCTTGGTTGAGATAGTTTGTGGTGCATGGATGGCTTGTGGCTTTGAGCCTTTGGGAACCCAAGGGGTTTGGATTTGAAGAAGATTTAGAGTTGTCTTCACGGGAGTTTGGTTGGTTAAGGATCAGTGGAGATTTCCTAGAGTTGTTTTCGTCTTAGGACTTTCGAGGACGAAAGTCTTAAAAGGAGGGAGTATTGTAACGGCCCAGTTTTCTATTTCGGTTTCCCAGGTGTTTTTGGGACATTATGCGGATGTTCGGATGGGCCGTTAGAGCTATTTTAACCCTTACGGGTATTTTGGTCTTTTTTCCCCCCCTCAGGGTTTTGTGGATTTTCAGGATTCCAGGGTCACTCCTGCCCTTGTCGAGGCTTGATTGTTGTTGGTTGCAGGACCCAAGAAGTTCGGGCTAGTTGGTTGGAAGTTTGGAGGTGGTTTGGTAATTAACAAAATTATTGTTAATTTAAATGCTTCCATTGGGATTTGAACCCTTGCCCTTGATGGTGATTTGGGAGCTTGGTTTAAATGAGTTTTAATAAGGAGAAAAGGTTGCTTCAGCCGGGACTCGAAGGAGGAAGCCCGGGGAAGAGATTTAGGTCACCAAGACCTATTTAAATTAGGAAAAGGAAAGAAAATCAAGAAAATCCCATTCCCCTTGTTTTACCTCTCTCTCTCTCTCTCTCTCTCTCTCTCTCTCTCTCTCTCTCTCTCTCTCCTTCCGACCTCACCAAGAAACCCAACCGAGCCGCCCCGAAGCCCCGAGAGCCACCACCTCCTCAGCAGACCCACCGCCGCCATCAGCCCTATCGCCCACCATCACCCGGCCGATCGCCCGACCATCAGCCTGTCGCCTCGCCCAGCAGCAGCCAGAGACGCTGTCGCAGCCGGCACCCCGTCGCCCATACGCCAGACGCCAAAGAAGCGCGTCGCGACAACCGTCGCCAGCGCCAGCTACCGCGTCGGGCCTCTCGTCGTCTGCCGCGCGCGTGCGTGCGCGCGCCTAACGCCGTCCGTGGCTGCACGACCGTGTCGCCAGCGCCTGTGTCCTCATGCCAGCGCCGGTCCCCTTATGCGCCAGCGTGCCCAGCAGCGCCCAGTCTGCTCACCCCAGCTGCACGTCCTGCCTGCCCACTTGCCGCCGAGAGCCTGTTTTGCCAAAATTGTTGGGGCCGAGACCTTGTACCTTCTCGGTTGGTAATTCCCAAGCCTCCACTCTTTTGGACCCTAAGTTGATTGGTTGTTGTTATTTAATTAGGATATTTTTATTAAATGCTTAGGTTGCTCGGGTTCACTTAGAAGCTCGGGAGTCGCTGGTTGGCTTATGGTAGTTATTTTCTGCTTTTTTCCAGGTAAGGATTTCTTACCGTGGTTGTGTGGACCCTGCGACATTATCATGATGTGCTTTGTATGCTTGTTGACTGTTATGAGCATGATAGTGATAGGACAGCTATGTTTGATCTCTTGCTAGCATGTTTGCCTGACTGTACATGTTAGTGCCATGCTAGGTTTGTTCTTTCAGCATGCTTATGATTCCTGCTTTAAGTTCGTAGTATCATGCTAGGTTATGTGTGATTGATGTTGATATGTATGTTTAGTCAGGAATCAGTTATTTTGTACTCCTAGCTAGTATAGTAGGGTTTGTCATCATCCAGAGGCTGAGAGCGGACATAACGTACTTTGTCCCCACCAGTCGGGTGTAGAGCGAAGCATAACGTACATTGCTTCCCCCCGGCAGCAGATGTGGATTTAGCTACCACATCGGCATAAGCCTAGTTTGTAGCCTGCTAGAGCGGAACCCTGCCAACGGTGAAAGCCTGCCTTGGCCGGTTCTTAGCTTTACGTCGGTGGTACAGGCTGCACAGATGAGTGCCGAGGGCCTCGCACTACTGTGTTCAGTGACACCGTTTCCGAGTCTTTAGGCATGCGTACCTGGCCCGCGAAGTTTGTACTTAGGCCCCCACATTTACGTCGGTTGCAGCAGCATGCGGTGTGCGCGCACACCCGTTAGTCGCCGATTCGGAGAGCTCCCCTGGGCTAATGTTCGTGAGTACACCAGTTCCTTCCAGTTTAGAGCCAGACTTCAGGTACTGTCCCGATAGTCCAGATTTGTTAGCGAGGGTAAGAGGCCCTTGAGGAAACCCATTGGGATTGGCTTTTGAGCTGATCATATGGTCGAGGGAGAAAGACCCTCGAGGGTGTCAGACATCTTTGGGATCGGTTTTTGAGCTGATCAATTGGCCGAGGGAGAAAGACCCTCGGAGATGTCCGGGGATTGGTTATGAGAGCCAATCATTAGGCCGGAAGTAGGAGACTTCTGAGGATTCCAGATTCTACCTTGTAAGCTCGTTGAGCTATGATCTGTGTTGGTAACTGTTTGCATGTATACTAGGGTGCCAGATGATTGATGTATCGTATTGTACCCCGATTGGGGATTCTTACTGAGTATGTTTATACTCACCCTTATTTCTGTGGTTTTTCCACCAGGTAACTTGGGACAGCACCGGGACGACTAGCAGAGGGAGCTGATTGATCATGGGAGCCGCCGGCACTCTGTCTTTTATTGTTTGCATAATTTGTTCAGCATGTAGACGGACAGGAGTCCTAGGGGGACGTTTTTAAAAGTTGTTTAAATTGTATTGTATGATTTTATAAACACTGGCCAGGCTTGTTTTACTTTGTTGGCTTTGCTTAAATGAAGGTTGTTGTTTATGTTTTAAGTGTCCCCGCTTTTAAATGTTTTGAAAGGTTTTAAATATGAGCACTAAACCGCTTGATGAAATATTTAACTTGCATGCTGTGTGAGAACCTAGGTTTAGGACCGTGTTTTGGGTCGGGTCTTACAGTTGGAAACTGAACAAGAGCGGTCGTAGCAAAGCCGCGCAGTTTCTGATCGCCTTGGCTAAGAGAGTTGTTCGGATCCTTTCCTTGGGTAGAAGCTTTGTTGTGGTTAATGTTTGAGCAGGAGGATGACGCATTCGGTAGCGTTTCGGGTCCTCTTGGTTCCCAAGGAGTTGGAGTTAGCCAGCATGGTTGTGATGCTGGAAAATGGAGTTGTTTGTTCAGGCAGTTGGCTGTTAGCTCGTTTGTCGACAGTGTGGGTCGAGGGTTGCCAAAGAACCCTAGGTTGTGGAGAGCCTCTCCAAAGCTCAGTCAGGCCCAGGTAGTGAGTTTCTGTTGGCAAGCTAGAGCCGTGTAGTTTGTAGCCTCGGGTGAGTTGCTGGCAGTCTTCGTAGCCTAGCAAGCTAGTGTTTGTTTGGAGTAGAGTCCGGATTGGTTCCGGTGTGGTGGCAATTTGATGCTTGGTGTTGACCAAGGTATGGATGGAGCTGCTAGAAGTTAGTTTTGCTCGTGGGGTGAGTGGTTAGTGCCCTGTTGGTTGTCTTTCCTAATCCATGATGTTGAGAGTTGCCCCGTTTGGCATTTGGAGGTTCAGTCTATGGTGGACCCCTGTTGTTGCCCCGTGAGATTTAGATGTTGTTGCTTTAGCGGAGCAAGACAGTAAGTGTATGTGGAGCTCTCTGTCCTTCGGTTGTCTGCTTGTAAGAGCCGTTTCCTCCTGGGAGTTGTCAAATTTCTCCCGTAGTCTTGGAGTTGATGGTAGTGGTGCTAGCAAGAGGGAAAAGTTTGTTGGCTGCTTGGAAGCAGTTGTTTGTCCAGTTAGGCGGACTCTAGGATGGTGTTCTAGAGGCTGCAGTAAGGGTTGTTCTGCCTCTTGTGAGTGTTTGGCCAAGGTTTGGTCCTCTTGTTGTTTCAAGAGCTAGTTCGGTTCTAGCTGGAGGGCATTGTCCTGAGGTCTTGTTCCTAGCCAGGAAGTTTGGGAGTTGACCCCTCCCTCGGCGGTTGAGTAAGTTATGTTAGTTCCAGATTGGTGGTCCAATCGGTTGAGTTTTCCCTTGGGTGTTGCTTCCAAGAGAGTTGGTTGTTGTTGCCTTGGGTTTGAGCAAGTCAGCGAGCGTGTGTGATGTTCGCTGCCCTTCAGAGTTTTCTTGCTAGGAAATCGTTTCCCGTTTAGTAGGAGTCTGCTTAGCTCCTGAGTTGTGTAGTTGATCAGAGTAGCGCAGCGGTTAGCCCAGCGAGAGGGTCCCTGCTTTGTGTTGTTAGCAAGCGAAAGTTGTTTGTCCCCGCAAGGGCGGAGGCCAGCCAGTTTAAGAGTTGAGTTGTTGGTTCTTTGGGGATTGAAGATTTCCCTTTCCCCCTAGTCTTTGTGGTGGTTGAGTTGCTCCATGGATGCCAGCCTCGAGTGTTAGCTTCTGAGGTAGTCTTGCTGATTCGTGTGGCTCAGGATCCGTAAGCTTTGAGGTTGTCGATATCCGTTTTCCTTGCAAGGTTTCGAGAGTGGAGCTTCTGGCTGGATGAGTTAGGCCTAAGCTAAAAGGAAGAAGTCCTTTGAGTAGCCAGTTGGATTTTAAGAGTTGAGTGGTAGCTTGGAGGCGAGCTTTGCTCGTTATAAGTTTGGGTTGAGTTCTGCTGAGCAAGCCCTTCTCGGGCTTTGTTCCTAGTTGTTGTGCGTTCGCAGTTGGCGTTAGTGGAGCCTCGTTTGAGTGAGTTGGCACAGAGGTGCCGTGGCATTGGTTGGTAAATCTGTTGAGCTGCTTTCATCAAGGTGTTGTGTCGCAGATAGCTGCATGATGGTTTAGTCCTTGCAGTCCGAGATTTCCTTGAGAGGAATGTTGGTTGTTCCTTGCCTGGCAGTGTTCTCTTTGGCCAGTTGTTGAAAGGTTTGCGTTCGGCCGATGAGGAGTCCTAGCTTGTTGGTTTGGCCGAGTGGAGCCTGTGCCTGGCCCTTGTCTTTTAGAGGTGGTCGTACCTGAAGTTTCAGCTGGTGTGAGTGTTGTTAGCCATCTGGCGTACCAGGATGGTGCCCCTTGCCTTTGGTTTGGCGATTTCTCCTTAAGATGGTTGCTTAAGTGTTGTGGTCGCGTTCTAGTTGGAGAAGTTTGCCTTTTGGATCGATCGCGATTGGTGATTCGATTGATTTCGTTAAGATGTGAGGCAAGATTTGAGGTTAATTTGGTCTCTTGTGGAGTAAGAGTAGGCCGTTTGGTTTTCTGGAACTGGAAGGTTGATTGTTTAACTTGACTTGTTGTAGGGTTGAGGTTTGCTTGTTAGCGGTGTGAGCTTCCAGAGGAGTTTTGCCAGTGCGTGGTGTAGAGATTCAGAGCTTGTGGCCAGTCCTCGAGTTTGCTGAGAGTAGCACCGTTTGAGAGTGGTGCGAATTGAGGATGTGGTTTGCCGTCTATTCCCTTCGGAGTTCAGTGTATGCCAGTCTTGGTTCTAGTTGTGGCAGTCTGGATGGCATTGTGGCTTTGAGTTTTGAGAACCAAGAGGGTTTGGTTTCGAAGAAGGTTGGTGTTGTTTTAGCCGAGAAGTTCAGTTGGTTTGGATTTAGTGGAGTTTCCTTGTAAAGACCCGACCCAAAAGGGCTCTAAATAGGCCTTTACCCCAATGCATGCATTCAAAGGAAAGGACAATATGCAAATAAGTTTTCAGATTCCCAATTAAAACAAAACAATCAAGGTTCAATCAGAAATCAATATAGTTTCTTTGAAAACGTCCCCTGTCTCCAAGCACCTGTTTCAAGGCAAATACATTTCCAAAACGTACACTCTGATCAGAGATTTATTAAAACATTTGAAACATCCTCACATTCAATAAAGCGGGAATCCACAAAAACATTCAGAAAACATCCTAGGGCTCCGTGCCCGGCTACATGCATTCAGGGGAAAATGAAAGACAAGAGTCATAGAAATAAAAAGTCAGAGACGACAGCAAGGTCCCATGATCATAGCTCCTCCTTCAGCCATCCTGCCTCGCGCCATGGCTACCTGAAAGATAAGTAAGGGTGAGTAACGAATTACTCAGTAAGAATCCCCAACCGGGGTACAATACGATGCACATGGTCATCTAGATGAGTGTACGCAAGCTATGAGTAAAAACACAGAATAGAGCACATAGCTTAAGTCCACACTTGGACCTCGGATGCCAACTCAGGGTCTTAGTCCGGAAATAAATCCACCACACAATACGCCCAATACGAGAAACAAGTCTCGGCCTCAGCCTGTCTACTGACGATACGAAAGGTACACTAGCTCAAGATCCCGAGGAGCTCTCCGGTCGGTGCTGTAATGAGCGTAAGCTTGCACCGCGTGCTTCCACAGACTATGGGGGGTGCCGGGTCTAGTGGCAAGCTGCCCATATCCGGATACCACGCCTAACTAAATCTCTGGATCGGTGTCACTGACATAGGGGTGTGAGACCTGGACACGTGAACTATGTCACTGTACCACCGCTTTTTGAGGCTAAGGAACGGGTCGTGGTAGGCTTACACCAGAAGCCGTCCTTACCTTAACAGTGGCAATCAAGGGCTACTACCGAACACACCGAGGGCGTGTTTATTTGTCGGGACTAGGCATTGCCAAGTCATCATCCCGACCGTTGGGGCATCGCTAAGACTACCACCCTCACCCAAGATTGCAGGGCCTACCGGTTGGGATAGCTAATCCCTCACGGGGTCCAAGGACGGAGAACCGTCTCGAACGTCCTTGCCATAGATGCAAGATACTTTATGCATCGGGCCGGATGATGCTATCTACGAATTCTAACCCGCCTTAACAATCAAGCAAACAATCCAATACGTGCTCGAAAGAATACAAAGCAGACCTAGCATGGTACTACTGAGAACAAGAATGAATATGAGCATGCGAGCGGAACAACCTAGCATGGACTAACATGAAAGAACAACATACGAAGTCATGCGATCAGAATTGTAAGCAGAGCACCTAAACTATACATGCGATAATCACAAACAAACATACAACATCAATCACATAGAACATCGCAGGTCCACACAACCCCGGTAAGAAATCCTTACCTTGGCGGGAGGCAACTACACACACAAAATCCTACGCTGCGATCGATCCCGAGCTAGCTAACGAGAACCTAACAAACACAATAGAAATCACAATCATAGCCCTAAAACTATAATAAAACAAGCGAGGCTCGGCTCGGGGCACTCTGCACGCACGACACGACGACACGAGGCCGAAAAGCCGTAGCAAAGGTGTGCGGCTGGCTGGGCTGGGGCGTTGCTGCTGTGTGGCGATTCTGCGCTGGAGCACGGCAGACAGCGGCGGCGCGCGGGCGCTGGCGAAGCGGCCGAGCACAGCGAGCGTCTGGGCGCGGCGGGCGAAGCGGCTCGAGCGGCGGCGCGCGGACACGGCGATCGCTCTCGCGCGCGCCCGTGCGGCGGCGGGCTGCGCGCGAGAATCGGGCGCGGCGATGGGACGGATCGGGCGTTTGCTTTGGTGTCGACGGCAGCGATAGGCTGACCGACGCGTGTTCGGGCGTCTTTGCTCGGGCAGATCGGGACGGATTTCTTGGCGCGCGACGGGCTCATCAGTGATCCGGGCGATGGCTTCCCTCGGCCGCGACTGGCGTGGCGACAAGTGGTGCGACGGCGACAGATCGGGCGACGGACTGGGCGGCGTCGCGACAGCGATCATCGATCCTCGGCCGGATCTGGTGCGTTTGGCTGGTCGAGGGCGTCTCTGCGCGGCGGCAAAGCGTGGTGCGACAGCCGTTCTCAGTGCGGGTTGGGCGTCTTTGCTTTCGGCCGGTTGGGCGGCGGTGGGTCTGGCTGTGTGCCGGGCGGATCTGCTGGGTGGGAGGGCGGCTTGTGCGGCAAAGTGAGGTGTTGGAGAAGAAATGCAAACCTAGCTTCCTTTCTCTTTTAACCAAATACAACAAAACTCCAAAATCCAAGGCTAACCATAAAATGACACGGAAGGAGCAACAAGAGCTCTCACTAGCTCATCTGGCACGCATCCCCACAAGCTTTCTAGAAGACCCGGGTTCAAACCCCAGCTGCAGCACAATTCCCTTTTAATTTTACTTTTGCATCAAACCTTGCTCAACCCTTCCACAAAGCCTCACAAACCTACATAAATTCATCCAATATTTTTAGCAACTAGAAAAGACATAAACGGCCCTGACGGCCCGACCAAATTACCAAAAAACCCCTAGGGCATACCTGGAAGACCGGGAAGAAAAACCTGGGCCGTTACAATATTCCCTCCTTTTTATGACTTTCGTCCTCGAAAGTCCTTAAGATTGGAACAGCTCAGGATAATGCAATCTCACCTCGTCTTCCCGCTCCCAAGTGGCTTCCTCGGAACTCTGACTCCTCCACTGAACTTTTACCAACCGAATCTCGCGATTACGCAATGTCTTAGTCTCGAATGCAAGGATCCCCACTGACTTCTTCTCGAAGCTCAAATCCTCATTCAGGTGCAGGGGCCCAAAGTCCACAATGAGCGATGGGTCCGACACATACTGCCTCACACCGATACATGAGAACACTGCACACGGCTGACAATGACAGAAAGAGCTAACCAATATGCAACTCTGCCAATCCTTTCGAGAATCTCAAATGGCCCAACAACAGGAGGCTCCACTTCTCCCGCTTACCAAACCTCAACACAACTCACAACGGCACAACTTTAAAACTACGCATTGCCGAACCTCAAACTCTAAAACTCGACGCCGAACATCGGCGTAACTTTTCTGCCTGCTCTGAGCTAACAACACTAGCTCTAAACTCCCGCACATCACCCGGTCAAATGCAAAGCAACTCGGGACCCAAAACAAAATTGATGGCCACCAACCTTTTTCCCGAACACTCGAAGCACGCAATACTTACCTTGCAATGCCTCAATGGAACTACAAGAATCGATCACGAGAATCGCAACCAAAGGCAGCCTCATAAACCACTCTAGTCTTCCGCTTCCTAATCACGGAAACACCAACTCGCAACAAGCTCCAAAGGTTCTGGATCACTCCTCCCAAAAGACCATCGGTCAGAGGGTGAAAACACTACAGAAACTGCACCCGGCTCATAAGCCTCTTAACAACGCTCTCCAGAACCACGGTTCATCACGCACTACCTAGAAAAATCTTTGTTGCCACACTCTGGAGCCAACAACTCCAGCCTGAAACTGACATGCCACTACTCCACAGAATGACATCTCCACCTCGGCGAAGTGCGAGTTCTAGCTACAGAAACCAGTCACCAAAAAATCCGAACTCACACAACAACCTCGACAAACTGCCAGCTTCCACACGAACTCCTTCAAACCAACAACTTGAGTGCTACGTTCTCGGAAGCCCAAACAACTACAAACTACATAGCTATGCCAATCCACTCAACTCTAGCTTGGCTCAAATCACTGGCTGGACAAGTCAGCCTGCCAACAACCGGCCCTAAACGGGCTCCCTCCACCAAGCCTACCTCCATGCAAGCAACGGAACGAAGCTTGCCTCAAATATGAAGCACATCTCACAAGTCCAAACGATAACACGTCATGAGAGCTTAACCCTCTAGCTTAGGCTTATTGCACCTTCCCACCGAAACTTCATAAACGGAACTCCACTACTCGGTCAACACCAACTACCGGGAACTTGATTACCAATAATGGTGTGGAGAGCACAAACCACACTAACAAAGAAAGATCCTCAAAATGTCAAGACCCTAATCCATCCACAATGGTGCAACCTCAACCCACAAGCGATACAAAGGAGTTCTTCCACTACAAAGGTGCAACATCTTCCATGCCAACACACAAAAATCTTAACCAACTAGGCCAAACACTCATAAGAGGCAGAACAACCTTTATCTGCAGCCTCTAGAACACCATCCAAGGATCCGCTTAAGCTGGACAAACGACTACTTCCAAGCGGCCAACAAACTTTTCCTTCAAGCTAGCGCTTCCACCATTAACTCCAAGACCAAGGGAGTAACGACAACTCCCCGAAGGAAACGGCTCATACAAGCGGACAACCAACGGACGAGAGAACTCCACATACGCTCACCGCCTTGCTCCACGAGCAACAACATCTAATCTCACGGGGCACAACAAGGGTCCATCTCGATGAACCTCCAAATGCCAAGCGGGGCAACTCAACATCCCGGAAGCAGGAAAAACAACCAACATGGCACAAACCACTCGCCCCACGAGCAAAACTAAACTCTAGCAACTTCAATCCACACTTGGTCAACACCAAGCATCAACTTGCCACCACACCGAAACCACTCCGGACTTTACTCCAAATAAACACTAGCTTGCTAGTCTACCAAGAGCGCTAGCAACTCCACCGAGGGCTACAAACTACACGCCTCCGGCTAGCCAACTGAAACTCACTAGCTGGGCTGGACCGAGCTCGAGAGGCTCTCCACAACCTAGGGTTCTTCGGCAACCCTCGACACACACACTGCCAAGCATACGATCTAATGGACAAACCGCTGAACAAACAACTCCAATTTCAGGCGTCCCAACCATGCTGGCCAACTCCAACTCCTTGGGAACCTAGAGGACCCGAAGCGCTACTGCATCGCGTCATCCTCCTACTCAAAGCATCGGCCACAACATAACTTCTACCCAAGGAAGGATCCGAACAACTCTCTTAGCCATGCCGATCGAAACCACGCGGCTTAGCTACCATCGCTCTTGTTCTGGGTTTCCAATGAACTCCAACCAACGATCAACAAGAAGATCCGCCAACCAAGCTTAGGCCCAACTTAACAAATCTTGCCTAAGAAACAACTTGATACCACGAGCACTTTGTATCCTTACCACCTCAACCCAAGCCTTACAACAACCACGGAGTCCAACTTCTCAAGGCACCGAGCACGAGATCTCCAAAGCAAACCCTACATGGATCTCAAACTCTCGCCACGGAACGAACCACACAAAACACACTTGTGTGCACAACTCCCAACCTTCCTTTAGAGATCCAAGACTAACAAGCGCTTTTCCACAAAGCAACGATAACTCTGGCAATGATACAAACAATCCAAGGAACACCAAAAGTTCCATCTCCACACGATACTCGGCCGAGGCAACCTTGCTCTACCAAAGCATAATCATGCCAAACCAAACTTACTTTGTACCAAGCCTCTACCAAGGGTGCTTACCCCTAAGGCATCCAAAACCTCTCGCAAGGCATCGGCTCATCTCGCCTCAAAAGCATCCAACTCGCCTCATAGGCATCCGGCTCATCCGATAAGCATCCAACTCATGGTCCTCATTTGGACCAAATCCGCATCTACAATGCTCAACTCTCCTCGATTTAGGCACTCGAAGGTAGTTGACCGCACTACCAACCACAAAGAAAATCTCTTGGCCTTAACACTAGCGCGAGACTCACGCGCACCAACATTTACCAACCAAAGCAACTGCGACTTACTCAACCTCCGGAAACATCGGGAAGAGGCTCCGCTCCTCTCGAGCATCCTTTCGCTTGTAGTCCATCGACTACCACCGAACTAGTCCTCCGCACGACCTAAACGGGTGCAAGCGCCATAAACAGATCCAAGGCTAAAGGAGTACGCTGAACTCCGAACGGCATAGAACCATCCGCTATGCCAAGCCAAACTCAAGCTGAACCGGACTTAGTGCCAAAATGGCACACCAACCAACGCACCTCAAGTGCTACTACTACCAAATCCACATCCGAGGAAGTGGGTTTGTTAAACAACAAAGAGGGCTCGCAAGGGGCAAAGATGACCCTTCATCCGCCTCAAGCCACTAACACGACAACTTGCCAAACAATCGGGCGTGGTGGAGACTCGCTAGTCCACCTCTCACAAGGGACTTCCACCACCATCGATGAACCAAAGCAAAGACAGGCGGCACACCTCGGCCTTTGAGCAAAGCAGGGCAACCCACACACGGATGCTAAACTCAAACTGGCCAACTACTAGCAAAAGTAGGACTTACTAAAACATCGAGCTCTACAGGCATCCATTTGCCAACACAGGCGTCGCCATCAACGCCAACAAACTCATCTCGAATAACCTGCTGATCATGCCCTCCCGAGAACCTCAGGGGCTACAAGAGCTCTTTGGGGAAAAATCTTTGAAACAAACTCATTTGGGCTAAGCGTGTGCCGGGACTCCTCACTACGCGCGCTACAAAGCTGCGGCTGGGTCTCCGCTCTTTGATAGCTAAAGACACGCCATCAAATCTCTCATGGTTGGAGCACACTCTGCTCAAGGAGTCTCACTGAGGCGCTGCTAGCCTCTACCCCCTCCTCTAGGCAACTCAAGCTGCCGGGGCCAAATCGGCATGCGGGCCTAACAACCTGGCGCGGCCTCAACATCAACACGATCTGTCCAACTCCTCGGTCGGACATGCCAAGCGCCTGCTCCTGCAGGTGCGATCAACATCTTGGCGATCGCGCACGAAGCACCACCACCCTCTCACTAGGGGAAAAGCGACAATCGGGCCACAAATGGCCAGCGGAGTCTAAGCTCGCCTCCCTTTTGAACGATGTCCCGGGGCATCCGAATCTATCTGGATACCTCAACAAGTCGCTAAAACAAGCTGCTCGTGACTGCGAGAAAGTTGGCATGATGGCTCACTAAGCCCAAACCAACAACGAGTCGAGAACACGCGCGTCTCCGCTCCACAACACTACACAAGGCATACACGGATGAAAGGTATTGTAAATTCTTAACCCTTTTCTAAAAGCAGAGAAACTTAGGCGCACGATGATGATGTGCCAGTCTTTGGTGATCATGGGAAAGACGACCTACAACAAAAGGTCGGTCCACAGAATCTATGACTCGAGCTCGATACCAATCAGTAAAGACCGGACCCAAAAGGGCTCTAAATAGGCCTTTACCCCAATGCATGCATTCAAAGGAAAGGACAATATGCAAATAAGTTTTTGATTCCCAATTAAAACAAAACAATCAAGGTTCAATCAGAAATCAATATAGTTTTTTGAAACTGCCCCCTGTCTCCAAGCACTGTTTCAAGGCAAATACATTTCCAAAACGTACACTCACGATCGAGATTTATTAAAACATTTGAAACATCCTCACATTCAATAAAGCGGGAATCCACAAAAACATTCAGAAAACATCCTAGGGCTCCGTGCCCGGCTACATGCATTCAGGGGAAAATGAAAGACAAGAGTCATAGAAATAAAAAGTCAGAGACGACAGCAAGTTCCCATGATCATAGCTCCTCCTTCACCATCACGCCTCGCGCCATGGCTACCTGAAAGATAAGTAAGGGTGAGTAACGAATTACTCAGTAAGAATCCCCAACCGGGGTACAATACGATGCACATGGTCATCTAGATGAGTGTACGCAAGCTATGAGTAAAAACACAGAATAGAGCACATAGCTTAAGTCCACACTTGGACCTCGGATGCCAACTCAGGGTCTTAGTCCGGAAATAAATCCACCACACAATACGCACTATACGAGAAACAAGTCTCGGCCTCAGCCTGTCTACTGACGATACGAAAGGTACACTAGCTCAAGATCCCGAGGAGCTCTCCGGTCGGTGCTGTAATGAGCGTAAGCATGCACCGCGTGCTTCCACAGACTATGGGGGGTGCCGGGTCTAGTGGCAAGCTGCCCATATCCGGATACCACGCCTAACTAAATGTCTGGATCGGTGTCACTGACATAGGGGTGTGAGACACGGACACGTGAACTATGTCACTGTACACCGCACTCCGAGGCTAAAGGAACGGGTCGTGGTAGGCTTACACCAGAAGTCGTCCTTACCTTAACGGTGGCAATCAAGGGCTACTACCGAACACACCGAGGACGCGTGCGGTGTCGGGGACTAGGCATTGCCAAGTCATCATCCCGACCGTTGGGGCATCGCTAAGACTACCACCCTCACCCAAGATTGCGGGGCCTACACCGGTTGGGATAGCTAATCCCTCACGGGGTCCAAGGGCGGAGAACCGTCTCGAACGTCCTTGCCATAGATGCAAGATACTTTATGCATCGGGCCGGATGATGCTATCTACGAATTCTAACCGCCTTAACAATCAAGCAAACAATCCAATACGTGCTCGAAAGAATACAGCAGACCTAGCATGGTACTACTGAACAAGAATGAATATGAGCATGCGTAAGCGGAACAACCTAGCATGGACTAACATGAAAGAACAACATACGAAGTCATGCGATCAGAATTGAGCGAGCACCTAAACTATACATGCTTGATAATCACAAACAAACATACAACATCAATCACATAGAACATCGCAGAGGTCCACACAACCCGGTAAGAAATCCTTACCTTGGCCGGAGGCAACTACACACAAAATCGCTGCTGCGATCGATCCGAGAGCTAGCTAACGAGAACCTAACAAACACAATAGAAATCACAATCATAGCCCTAAAACTATAATAAAACAAGCGAGGCTCGGCTCGGGGCACTCACACACACACGACGACACACGAGAGTCGAAAAGCGGGTAGCAGGTGGTGCTGGCTGGCTGGCGCTGGCGCTTGGCTGCTTGCTTGTGGACACGACTACTGAGCAGCAGCAGCAGCGGAAGGCTTCGGCGCTGGGCGAGCGGGCGGTGAGCACGAGCCAGCAGCTCGGGCGTGGCGGGCGAAGCGGCTCGGAGCGGCGCGCGGACACGGCGATCTGCTATCGCGCGAACCGGCGTAGTGCGCCGGCGCTGAGCGAATCGGGCGTGCGATGGACGGATCTGGGGCGTTTCTTTGGTGTGCGACGGCGGCGGGGTGGCCGAGCGACGCGTTCTAGGCGTCTTTGCTCGGCAGATCGACGGACGGTTGCTTGGCGCGCGACGGGCTCATCCCAGTGCGATCGGGCGATGGCTTCCCTCATTGCGCGACTGGCGTCGCGACAATTTGGTGCGACGGCGACAGATCGGGCGACGGACTGGGGCGTCGCGACGAGAGCGTCTGCGATCCTCGGCCGGATCTGGTGCAGCTGCTGGTCGAGGGCGTCTGCGGCGGCAAGGCAGGGCTGCGACAGGCCGTTCTGGTGCGGGTTGGGCGACGGTGGGTCTGCTGGTGCCGGGTGGATCTGCTGGCTGGGGAGGCTAGCTTGTGCGGCAAAGTGAGGTGTTGGAGAAGAAATGCAAACCTAGCTTCCTTTCTCTTTTAACCAAATACAACAAAACTCCAAAATCCAAGGCTAACCATAAAATGACCCGGAAGGAGCAACAAGAGCTCTCACTAGCTCATCTGGCACGCATCCCCACAAGCTTTCTAGAAGCCCGGGTTCAAACCCCAGCTGCAGCACAATTCCCTTTTAATTTTACTTTTGCATCAAACCTTGCTCAACCCTTCCACAAAGCCTCACAAACCTACATAAATTCATCCAATATTTTTAGCAACTAGAAAAGACATAAACGGCCCTGACGGCCCGACCAAATTACCAAAATACCCCTAGGGCATACCTGGAAGACCGGGAAGAAAAACCTGGGCCGTTACATTCCTGGAGCTGTTTCGTCTTAGGACCTTCGAGGACGAAAGTCTTAAAAGGAGGGAGTATTGTAATAGCCCAGTTTTCTACTCCAGTTTTCGAGGTGCCTTCGGGTCAAGATTCGGTTGTTTGGTTGGGTCGTTAGAGCTGTTTTGACCCTTGGGGGTATTTTGGTCTTTTGGCTCCCCGGGTAGGATTTTGTGGATTTTTAGGGCTTCGAGGTCGCTCCTGCCTTTGTCGAGTCTTGATTGTTGTTGGTTGCGAGTCCCGAGATGTTTGGGCTAGTCGTTTGGAAGTTCGGTTGTGGTTTGGGTTTTTGGCAAAGTGATGGTTGGCTGTGTGCTTCCTTTGGGATTCGAGCCCGGGCCCTTGGTGTTGATTTGGGAGTTGAATTTAAGTGAGTTTTATTTTTTGGAAGAGGTTGCTTCAGTCAGGTCTCGAAGGAGAAAGCCGGGAAATGGGATTTTAAGGTTTTAATTTGGATAAGGATGGAAAAAGAAATTAAATCCCCATTTTCCTTTTATTTTCCCTTTTCTTTTTTTTCAAAATCCCCTTTTCTCTCTCTCTCTCTCTCTCTCTCTCCCCCCAGCCCGAGCCTCGCCAAGCCCGAGCCCTACCTCGCCAGTCGCCTGACCCTAGCTGCTCCCCAATCGCCCTGACCCAGAGCGCGCTCGCTCAGTCATGAACAGCCCGAGCTCGCTGCTGCCCGACTCTAGAACGACCTGTGTTTTTTCATCCCGGTCTTCCAGGTATGCCCTAGGGGTAATTTGGTAATTTGGTCGGGCCGTCAGGGCCGTTCGTGTCTTTTCCAGTTACTAAAATTATTGGATGGATTTATGTAGGTTTTTGGAAGGATTTGTGGTGTGGTTTGAGCAAGGTTTGATGCAAAAGTAAAAATAAAAGAAATTGTGCTGTAGCTGGGGTTTGAACCCGGGTCTCCTGGGAAGCTTGTGGGGATGTGTGCCAATTGAGCCATTAGGTGCTCTTGTTGCTCTTCCTGCATCATCTTATGGTTAGCCTTGGATTTTGGAGTTTTGGTGCATTTGGTTAAATGAAATAGAAATTAGGTTTATTCCATCTTCTTCTCCAAATCACCTCTTGGCCGCACAAGCTTTCCTCTCCATAGCCTTTGCCGATTCTTCTTTCTCTTGCATCTCCTTGGGTTCGATCATCATCATTCCGGGTAAGTCTTCATCCTATTCATCTCCTCATTTGGTTATTGATCTTTGGCGAAGGTAAGAAGTAGAGTGTTGTGTGTGTTGTGTGGTTTGCGGCCACCGAGAGAAGCCGGCCAGCCGACCATCGTCGCCGCCCCGGGCCGCCGGCCCCTCGCCAGATCTGTTGAAGCGCCCCGCTGCGACGCCAAAGCGGGACAGCGGCCGCCAATCGCCGCGACGCCATCGCGACGCCCGGATCGCCCGCGCGACGCCATCGCTCGCAAAGTCGCGCAGATCCACCGTCGCAGCCCTCCCGCGACGCCATCGCTCGTCGTCGTGCGTGCGATCGCGCGCAGAAGAAGCAGAGACGCGCCGACGCGCCAGCGCGCGCGCGCGCTTCGAAGCCGCTGCTCGCCGCGCGCCCAGCCGCGTCCGCGTCGCGTCGCCGCGACGCCGGTGCCGCGCGCGCTTCGCTCGAAGCTGCTCGCGCCGCCACGCCCAGACGCGCGCGCGCGCGCTCGTCCTCGCTCGCGTGCATCCGTGCCGTGCGTGTGCAGCAGCAGCCAGCAGCCGCCCTGCCCTGCCGTGCGGCTTGCAGCGGCTCAAGCTCGTGTCGCCGTGCCGCGTGAGTTCCCCGAGCCGAGCTTGCTGTTCTATTGTTTTTAGACTTTTTAGGTATTGACTATTATTGGTTTGTTAGGTTCCCGCTCGCTAGCTCGGGATTGTTCCGCAGCTTAGGATTTGTGTGTAGAAGCCTTCCGACCAAGGTAAGTATTTCTTACCGGAGTTGTGTGGGCCATGCGGTATATTTGTGATTGTTGTTTTGTATGCCTGTGTATGTGTAACAGCATGTTTAGCCCTAGGTGCTCTGTTCTGAATTCCTGACTGGCATGAACTCTTGTTTTGTTTCTCATGTTAGTCCATGCTAGGTTGTTCCATTCTGGCATGTTCGATATCTGTTCTTGCTTCGTAGTATCATGCTAGGTTCCTTGTATCTGTTGAGCACATATTGGACTGCATTGTATGATTTGTTATTATTGCTATGATTTAGAGTTCAGGTAGGTAGCATCATCCGGGCCGGATGCATAACGTAACTTGCATCCCCGACAGGGACGTACGAGATGGTACTCCGTCCCTGATCCCGTTAGGGTTTAGCTAACCCTAACGGCTGGCCCTGCAATCTTGGGTGAGGGTGGCAGACTGTTAAATGCCCCAACGGTCGGGATGATGACTTGGCATTGCCTCGTCCCCGGCAGTCGACACGTCCTCAACGCACCTAGTCGACACGTCCTCAACAGATACAAGGAACCTAGCATGATACTACGAAGCAAGAACAGATATCGAACATGCCAGAATGGAACAACCTAGCATGGACTAACATGAGAAACAAAACAAGAGTTCATGCCGATCGAGAATTGAGCAGAGCACCTAGGGCTAAACATGCTTTTACACATACACAGGCATACAAAACAACAATCACAAATATACCGCAGGGCCCACACAACTCCGGTAAGAAATCCTTACCTTGGTCGGAAGGCTTCTACACACATATCCTAAGCTGCGGAACAATCCCGAGCAAGCGAGCGGGAACCTAACAAACCAATAATAGTCAATACCTAAAAAGTCTAAAAACAATAGAATGCAAGCAAGCTCGGCTCGGGAACTCACGCGCGCACGGCGACACGAGCTTGAGCTGGCGGCAAGCCGGGCACGCAGCAGGCTGGCGCTGGCCGCGCTGGCGGCATGGCACGCGGACGGATGCACAGCGAGGGACGCGCGAAGCGGCGAAGCGCAGCGGGCGTGCGCGGCAGCGGCTTCGAGCGCGGCGCGGCGCGGGCGGCGGCGGCGACGCGACAGCGACAGCGACGCCGCGGTAGGCGCGCGCGATCGATCGGCAGCGGCGCGCTGGCGCTGGCGTCGCTGCCGCTCATCGCTGCTGCGCGATCCGCACGACGACGAGCGATGGCGCGGGAGGGCTGCGGCGTGGATCTAGCGCGACTGGCGAGCGATGGCGTCGCGGGCCATCTCGCGGCCGCGGCTCTTGTCCGGCTTTGGCGTGGCGTGCGGCAGGGCCGCTTGTAAGAACCCGACCCAAAATACGGTCCTAAACCTAGGTTCTCACCCGGCATGCAAGTTAAATATTTCACCGAGCGGTTTAGTGCTCATATTTAAAACCTTTCAAAACATTTAGAACGGGAATGCTTAAAACATAATCAACAACTTTGTTTAAGAAAACCAACGAAGTAAAACAAGCTTTGGCGAGTATATATAAAAACATTCAAAAGCAGTTCAAACAACTTTTTATAATGTTTCCCCTAGGACTCTGTCCATCTACATCTTGAACAAATATGCAAACAATAAAAGACAGAGTGCTGGCGGCTCCATGATCATTCGGCTCCCTCCGCTAGCCGTCCGGTGTTGTTCCAAGTTACGGTGGAAAACCACGAGAAATAAGGGTGAGTATAAACATACTCGGTAAGAATCCCCATCGGGGTACAATACGATACATCAATCATCTAGCACCCTAGTATACATGCAAGCGATTACCAACACGGATCATAGCTCAACGAGCTTACAAGGCAGAATCTGGAATCCTCGAAGTCTCCTACTTTAGGCCTAATGATTGGCTCTCATAACCAATCCCGGGATATCTCGAGGGTCTTTCTCCTCGGCCAATTGATCACTCAAAAGCCAATCCCAATGGGTGTCCTCAAGGGCCTCTTACCCTCGCTATAAATCCGGACTATCGGGAGAGTACCCGAAGTCCGGCTCTAAGCGAGGAAGGAGGCGGTGTACTCACGAACATTAGCCGGGAGCTCTCCGAACCGGCGACTAAAGCGTGTGCGCGCACACACCGCATGCTCTTTCGCAACCGGCGTAAATGCGGGGCCTAAGGGCAAACACGCGGGCGGGTGCACGCATGCCTAAGACTCGGAAGCGGTGTCACCGAACACGATGAGTGCGAGGCCCTCGGCACTCATCATGCGCGTGCTGCTGTACCACCGACTGAAGCTAAGAACCGGCCAAGGCGGGCTTGCACCGTTGGCGGGGTTCCGCTCTAGCGAGCTACAAACTAGGCTTATGCCGATGAGGTAGCTAATTCTCATTGGTGCACGGAGGGGGGAGAAATAGCAATGTACGTTATGCTTAGCTTTACTTCCAATCAGTGGGGACAAAGTACGTTATGTCCGCCCTCAACCCCTGAAGCAATGTACGTTATGCTTTGCTTTACTCCCGACCGGTGGGGACAAGGTACGTTATGTCCGCTCTCAGCCTCTGGATGATGACAAACCCTACTATACTAGCTAAGAGTACAGAGTAACTGATTCCTGGCTAAACATACAGCTAATCATCAATCATACATAACCTAGCATGATACTACGAACTTAAAGCAGGAATCTCAAGCATGTTGGAAGAACAATCCTAGCATGGCACTAACATGTACAAACAAGCAAACATGCTAGCAGGAATGCAATCACAAGCTGTCCTATCCACTAATCATGTCCATAAAAGTAAACATGCATATAAGGCACATTCAAGAAAGCATCGCAGGGTCCACACAACCACGGTAAGGAATCCTTACCTGGAAGCAAGTGGAGAATAGCTATCACAACCAACAAGACCCTCGAGCTTAATACGAACTCGAGCAACCTAGGCATGAATAAAGCATCCTAAGTAAATACATACAGCAACCAGCAGCTTAAAAAAACGAAAGGGAAAAGGCTCGAGAATTACCAACCGAGAGGACACGAGCTCTCGCGCAAAGGGCGGCTGGGCGGCTGCTTTGGCAGTGGCAGGAGGCGGGCGCTGGCTCGGGGCGCGCGGCAAAGCGAAAGGACGCTGGCGGCGGCGGCGAGGCGGCGATAAGCGCGCTAAGCGGCTGCAGCGGGCAGCGATCGTCGTGCAGTCTGGCGCGCACGGCAACGCTGCTCGTCTGGCTGCGCACGCGAGCGAAGCGAAGCCAGGCTCGGCTGGGTTGGCGCGCGGCGAACGTCTCTGGCTGCTTTGGGCGTGATGCTGCCGCAGCGACGGCCGGGCGGCGCAGCGGCGCGGCGTCGGCGGTGATGGGCGGCGACGGTGGGGCCAGTCGGCGAGCATGCGGTGGCCGGCGAAGCGTAGGCCGGGCGGTCTCGTGCGGGTGGCTGGGCGGTGTGGTGCAGTGCGTGCGCGCAGGGTGTGCGGGCGGTGTGGTGCGATGGGACGGTGCGCGCGTGTAACGCCCCGTTTCCCTTCGGTTAATAGCAAAATTAATTGGGAATTAATTGGATCCTTTGGGATTTGAACCCTTGCCCTAGATGGTGGAATTGGAGTTTTAAAGAAGAATTTGAAGTAAAAAGAGAAAAGAATTTCTTTAGCCAGGGACCGCAAGGGAAAAATCCTTGGGAAGGGAATTTTAGGTTTCCTAACCCTATTTAAAATAAGGAAGAGAAGGAAAAATCAAGAAACCCCTATTTTTCCCCTTGTTGGCGTCTCTCTCTCTCTCTCTCTCTCTCTCTCTCTCTCTCTCTCCTAAAACCCTAGCCGAGCACCCTAGCCACACCATCGAACCACCCACCGAGCCACCCACCGCGCGCACCGCCCATCATCGCACCACACCGCCCGCACACCCTGCGCGCACTGCAGACCACACCCGCCCGAGCCACCCGCCTGAACCGCCCAGCCACCGTGACGCCGCGCTGCCGACGAAGCCCCACCGTCGCACACCCATCATCGCCGACGCCGCTCGGCGACGCCCGGCCCGTCGCTGCAAAGACGTCACGCCCAGCGATTCCGGACGTTCGCGCGCGCTAGCAACGCCAACCAGCGAGCCCGCTCGCGCGCGCGTCGCCCCGCGGCGAGCGCGCGTTGTTGCGCGCGCGCACGACTGCAGACTGCTCGTCTGTCCCGCCACGACGCCAGCGCGGCGCGCTGCCTCGCCAGCGCCAGCGCAGCGCGCTGCCTCGCCAGCGCCCAGCATCCTTTCGCCTTGCCGCGCGCGCGCCGAGCCAGCGCCCGGCTCCTGCCGCACGCAGGCGCCCGGCTGCACCGGCTGGCGCGAGCTCGTGTCCTCTCGGTTGGTAATTCTCGAGCCTTTTCCCTTTCGTTTTTTTAAGCTGCTGGCTGCTGTATATTTACTTAGGATGCTTTACTTATGCCTAGGTTGCTCGAGTTCGTATTAAGCTCGAGGGTCTCTTTTTGGTTGTAATAGCCATTCTCCACTTGTTTCCAGGTAAGGATTCCTTACCGTGGTTGTGTGGACCCTGCGATGCTTTCTTGAATGTGCCTTATATGCATGTTTACTTTTATGGACATGATTAGTGGATAGGATAGCTTGTGATTGCATTCCTGCTAGCATGTTTGCGTGTTTGTACATGTTAGTGCCATGCTAGGATTGTTCTTCCAGCATGCTTGAGATTCCTGCTTTAAGTTCGTAGTATCATGCTAGGTTATGTATGATTGATGATGATTATGTATGTTTAGCCAGGAATCGTTTACTCTATACTCTAGCTAGTGTGTTAGGGTTGTCATCATCTAGAGGCTGAGAGCGGACATAACGTACCTTGTCCCCACCGGTCGGGAGTAGAGCGAAGCATAACGTACATTGTTTCCCCCCGACAGCCGATATGGATGTAGCTACCACATCGGCATAAGCCTAGTTTGTAGCCTGCTAGAGCGGAACCCTGCCAACGGTGCAAGCCTGCCTTGGCCGGTTCTTAGCTTCAGGTCGGTGGTACAGCCGCATGAGATGAGTGCCGAGGGCCTCGCACTCTCGTGTTCGGTGACACCGTTTCCGAGTCTTAGGCATGCGCACACGCCCGCGTAGTTTGCCTTTAGGCCCCGCATTTACGCCGGTTGCGAGAAGAGAATGCGGTGTGCGCGCACACGCTTTAGTCGCCGATTCGGAGAGCTCCCGGGCTAATGTTCGTGAGTACACAGTTCCTTCTGTTTAGAGCCGGACTTGGGTACTCTCCGATAGTCAGTTATAAGCGAGGGTAAGAGGCCCTTGAGGACACCATTGGGATTGGCTTTTTGAGTGATCATATGGTCGAGGGAGAAAGACCCTCGAGGGTGTCGGACATCTTTGGGATCGGTTTTGAGTGATCAATTGGCCGAGGAGAAAGACCCTCGGAGATGTCCCGGGATTGGTTATGAGAGCCAATCATTAGGCCGGAAGTAGGAGACTTCCGAGGATTCAGTCTCGCCTTGTAAGCTCGTTGAGCTATGATCCGTGTTGGTGCTTGTTTGCATGTATACTAGGGTGCTAGATGATTGAAGTATCGTATTGTACCCCGGTTGGAGATTCTTCTTGAGTATGTTTATACTCACCCCCTTACTCGTGGTTTTCCACGGGTAACTTGGGACAAAGAAGGGACGGCTAGCGGAGGGAGGCGATTGATCATGGGAGCGCCGGCACTCTGTCTTTATTGTTTGCATATTTGTTCGGCATGTAGATGGACATGAGTCCTAGGAGAAACATTATAAAAAGTTGTTTGAACTGTTTTGAATGTTTTTTATATATCTTGGCAGAGCTTGTTTTACTTCGTTGGTTTTCTTAAACAAAGTTGTTGATTATGTTTTAAGCATTCCCGTTCTAAATCTTTTGAAAGGTTTTAAATATGAGCACTAAACCGCTCGGTGAAATATTTAACTTGCATCTTTAGTGAGAACCTAGGTTTAGGACCGTATTTTGGGTCGGGTTCTTACAGTTGGTATCGAGCACGAGTCATAGATTCTCAGAGACTAACTCGCTTTGCGAGTGTTGTTGCCCCATGATCATCGAGTACTCCACGGCCGTCGTCGGGTTTGTGCGAGTTCATTAAGCTAAGGGTTTTATTTTACAATATCGCATCTAGTATACATGTGTTACCCTTGTTTGGCGGTGAGAGCCCAGCGTGGGCTAGGTTTTATGCTTTGTGCAGATCGCGGTGTGTCGATCGCACCTGAGGGAGGTAGAGCTTAGACTCCGTGAGGCCATTTGTGGCCCGGATTGTGGTTCTCCCCTAGTGAGAGGGTGGAGGTGCTCGTGCGGATCGCTAGTGCGTGGATCGCACTCACGAGGAGCGAGACGCTTGGCATGTCCGACCGAGGAGTTGGACCGTTTGTATGGATGTTGAGGCGCGTCGGGGTTGTTTGCCCGTTGGCGAGTTGGCCGTGGCGATTGAGTTGCCTAGAGGAGGGGTAGAGGCTAGCACGCCTCGAGTGAGACTCCTTGAGCGAGTGTGCTCCGACCATGAGGAGTTGATGGCGAGTCTTTTAGCTAACAGAGAGCGGAGACCCAGCGCGGTTGTAGCGCGTAGTGAGGAGTCTTGGGCATAGATAGCCCGGTGGTAGAGTTTATTTAGGGACACCCCTCCTTGTAGTTCCAGTAGCCCGGAGGTTCCGGGAGGGCTTGATCGGCGAGTTTATCTTTGATAGGATAGTTGGCGTTGATCGAGCCGCCGAGTTTGGCAAGTGGAAGCACTGTAGATTTGGATGTTTTGAGACCCTCGCTAGCGGCAAGGTGGTTGGCAGGATCGAGTTTATCATCCAAGTGTTGCGATGACCTAGTGTTGTTGAGGCCGATGACCGGATGTTTAAAGGTCGAGGCGCGCCGCTCAGTGTTGTTTGATGCGGCGGTGTGGTGGTGGAAGTCCCCTGTGAGAGGCGGACAGCAGAGTCTCCACCAGCCACCCGGTCGATTGGCAAGCTGCCAAGTTAGTAGCTTTTGAGGAAGATGTAGAGACATCTTGTCCTCCCGCAAGCCTCTGATCGTTCTGCGCCCAGTTCTTTTAGTACCCTCGTAGCCGAGGGGTAGTGTGGAGTTTGCTTGTCGAGGACTTAATCCGTTCGTGGTTTTGGTGGCCATTAGAGAGAAGCACCTTCTCGTTAGCATGTTCCGGTGTGGAGCTAGGTCTTTGCCACCCGAGGGTTGGCTGAGTATTCGTTGAGCATCGAGTGGGATGCGGAGTGGGCCTTGGCTTGCATGCATTGAACGTGATGTCGAGAGTAGTCTACTCGATTCTTGAGACTCTTGTGTTGAGTGCCATTGCCTGTCACTGGAGTGTGACCTTCCCTACCCTCGAGTGGCTTGAAGCCCGTAAAGGGATGTTTGTGTTGTAAAGGAAGTAGTGCTGTTGGCACCAAGCTTTGAGAGGAGGCCTAGATTCGGGCGGTTGGCATTTTTGTGCGAGGTGGTTCCAGGACCGCCCGGAGTTCAAAGCATCCCCACTAGTCCTGTACCCATTCATGAGATTTCACCTAATTGGGTTGCATAAGAGATCTAGCTCGGTGGTAGCTAGAGAACTACAAGTTTGAGGGCGTTCGAGAGGATAAGTAGGAGCCTTCGAGGTCACCGAGAGTTGGGTACAAAGGATCTTTGTTGGTTGTTAAGGGCTAGCGCGTCCGAGATCTCGCGCTTTGTGTTGTGGGCTTGTGAGCCGGTTGGATGGTAGTGTGATTCGATTACCACAGAGTTACCCTAATATGGGTAGGGTTGGCATCGATGATGCGTGGTTGATCCTTTGTTAGAGCCATGAGTTGGATGGTTGATCGAGCACGTTTAGTGGACCATCGGTAGGAGGTAAGTTAGCTTGGTGTGGCTATGCTCTTGTAAGAGTGAGTCGACCAACGTGGCATTCCGTGGTGAGTTGACCCCGAGTGGGTTGAACTCTTGTTGCTCCTTTGCTAGAAGTGGCTCTATTGGGAGGCAAAAGTTGCCTTGTGTGAGAATACTTGTTGGTTTGGATCTTAAGGAACCAAGTTGAGAGCATACACGCCAATGTACTTTTGTGTAGCTCGTTCCGTGGTGTATTTTTCAAGAACCACGAGGGGTTTTGGGTTGTGAAACCGGTGCTCGCCTCGAGAAGTTAGGACTTTAGTTCTTGGCAAGTGCCCTTAGGTTGAGAGGCTACCGTGCGGTGGCGGGGTTGTTGCGTAGGAAAGTTATGCTAGTTGGCCCTTGACACAGGTAGAGGCATTTCTTGTTGATCGATGGTTGGAGTTCGGTTGGAGGCCGAACAAGGGCGATGGTAGCATAATCGCGCAATTTCCGCCGCCATGGCTAAGAGAGTTGTTCGGATCTTACCTACGGATAGAAGCTACGATGTGGTGATGCTTTGAGCAAGAGGAAGTTTGGGTCTTCCGGTTGTTCCCTTTCAGTGGATAGCAGACTCGTCGTTAGGGCGATCTAGGGTCGCGATCGTCACGACCATGAGTTAGAGCTCAGGATCGTCAGCAGGGCGGGGCCAGGCAGCCGGCTCATTGCATCAAATGTGGTAAGGCACTCTTCGGATTGTGTGGAGCATCGCCCGTGCTTGCTACAGATGTGGCAAGGAAGAGCTTTTGGCCAGCATAGTTGAGATCCTTGGAGGGAGATGTGCTCGTGTAGCGGTTTTCTGTTAGACCGTTTGACAACGGTGTGTGTCGGAGGGCGATCGGTGGAACCCTAAGTTGTGGAGAGCCTCACCAGAGCTCAGTCAGACCAAGGCAGTGTTCCTCGGTTGAGTTGCTGGATGCTTGTTGTCGGTTAACAAGCTAGAGTTGTTCTTGGTAACCTCCACGTTGATTTTCAGAATTCTTAGCGAGGTGGTGCTTGGTGTTGACCAAGGTTTGGTTCCCATGTTGTTTTGTGAGCTAGCTCGGTTCGAGCAAGCGGGCGTTGCCCTGAGGACTTGTTCCTAGTCAGGTAGTTTTGGGAGTTGGCCTCCCCCTCAGCGGTTGAGTAAGTACCGCTAGTGTTTAGTTGGTGGTTCAAGCAATTGAGGAACCCTTGGATGTTTCCTCCGAGAAGAGTTGGTGGTTGTTCTTTGTTGAGTTTGAGCAAGACGGCGTGTGTGAAATTCATTTGTCCTTCGGAAGTCCGCTTGCTAGGAAATCGTTCCTGTAAAGGAAGAGTCAGCTTAGCTCCTGAGTTTTGTAGTTGATCAGAGTAGCGCAGTGGTCAGCCTAGCGAGAGTGTCCCTGCGTCTGTTTGATAGCAAGCGGAAAGTGTTTGTTCCCGCGAGGGCGAAAGCCAGCCAGTTCCAGGGCTTGAGTTGTTGGCGGAAGGTTGTTGGATCTTTGGAGTTTGTGGAACCCCTTAGTTCTTGGGTAGTTGAGTTGAACCGTGGATACCGGCCTCGAGTTTTAACTTTTAAGGTAGTCTTGCCGACTCGTGTTGTTCAGGATCCGCAAGCTTGTGGTCGTCGCTATCCTTATCCCTCGCGATGTTCCGTGGGTGGAGTTTCTGGATTGGAAGAAGAGTTAGGTCTAAGCTATAAGGAGGAAGTCCTTGGAGCAGCCAGATGGGCTTAAGAGTTGAGTGGCAGCTTGGAGGCGAGCTTTGCTCGTTATGAGCTTGGTTTGAGTTTCTGCTAAGCAAGCCTTTCTCGGGCTTTTCTTTTAGTCGTTGTGCATTCGTAGTTGGCATTTTAGCTGAGCCACAGTTGAGTGAGTTGGCACAGAGGTGTCGTGGCATTGGGTGGTAAAGCCCTTGAGTTTCGATCCTCCAGCTATCGTGTTGCTAGTAGCCACGTAACGTTTTATTCCTTGTTGCTCGAGGTTTCCGTGAGAGGAATGTTGTTTGTTTTCCTGTCTGGCGATGTTCACCTAGGCGGTGGCTGATCGGATTGCATTGGAAAGTTTCTTTGTCGGCCGATGAGGGGCTCGGGTTATTAGTTTGGTGAGTGGAGCTGTTCTTGGACCCTGTCGTTCGGTGGGTGGTTGAAGGTGAAGTATCGGCTAGTGTGTGTGGTGGTAGCCGTTTGGTGAACGAGAAAAAAGTGCCCTTGGCTTTGGTGCTTTGATTTCTCGTAAGATGGTTGCTTTAGTGTTGTGGGCGCATGCTAGTTGGAGAAGGTTGCCTAGGGATCGATCACCGGTTGGTGGTTCGAATTGGATTTCGTTAAGGATTGTAGGCAACCTTGGTGGGGTTCTTACGGTGGGGTTCGCAGGCCTCTTGCGAAGTATGAGTAGGCCGTTTAGTTTCTTAAACACAGGAGGTTCGGTTGTTTGGTCGCATGGTGAAGGGTCGAATTTGTTTGATAACAACTATGAGCATTCAGAGAAGTTACTGCCGAGCGTGGCGTTGAGTTTTAGAGCTTGTGACCCGTTCACGAGTTTGCTGAGAGTAGCACCGTAGAGAGGCGTTCCGAGTTGGGTTAGCATGGATAAGTGAGCCCTAGAGTCGTAAGACCGTTTGAGAGTTGGTGCGAGTCAGAGGATGTGGCTCACCAACTAGTTATCGCATGTTTTCTTCGAAGCTCAGTGCTAGTTCAGTTTTGGTTGAGATAGTTCGTGGCGGACTTCTGGCGTCTGTTGGGCTTGGAGCCTCTCGGGAACCCAAGAGGATCGGTTTCAAAGAAGGATTTGTGTTGTCTTTTTCAAGAGCTTGGTTGGTTAAGAACCAGTGGAGTTTTTCTAGAGTTGTTTTCGTCTTAGGACTTTCGGGGACGAAAGTCTTTTAAGGGGGGAGTATTGTAACGGCCCCGTTTCCCTTCCCGGTTAATAGCAAAATTAATTGGGAATTAATTGGATCCTTTGGGATTTGAACCCTTGCCCTAGATGGTGGAATTGGAGTTTTAAAGAAGAATTTGAAGTAAAAAGAGAAAAGAATTTCTTTAGTAAGGGACCGCAAGAGAAAAATCCTTGGGAAGGGAATTTTAGGTTTCCTAACCCTATTTAAAATAAGGAAGAAGGAAAAATCAAGAAACCCCTATTTTTCCCCTTGTTGGCGTCTCTCTCTCTCTCTCTCTCTCTCTCTCTCTCTCTCCTAAAACCCTAGCCGAGCAGCCCTAGCCACACCATCGAACCACCCACCGAGCCACCCAGCCCGCACGCACCGTCCATCGCACCACACCGCGCGCGACAGCCCCCTGCGCCGCACTGCACCACACCCGCCGAGGCCACCCGCACAGACCGCCCAGCCACCGCACGCCTGCCGACCAGAAGCCCCACCGTCGCACACCCATCACGCGCCGCGCGCTGGCCGACGCGCCAGCCCGTCGCTGCAAAGCACGTCACGCCCAGCAGTTCCGACGTTCGCCCGCGCGCCAACCCAGCGAGCCCGCTCGCTCGCGCGTCGCCCCGCGGCGAGACGCGTTTGCGTGCGCCCGCACTGCACGATCGCTCGTCTCCGCGACGCCCACGCCCAGCGCCAGCGCTGCCTCGCCAGCGCCAGCGCCAGCGCTGCCTCGCCGGCGCAAAGCATCCCTTCGCGCTTGCCGCGCGCGCCGAGCCAGCGCCCGGCTCCTGCCGCGCACAGCCAGCGCCTCCTCACCTGCCACGGCTGCCGAGAGCTCGTGTCCTCTCGGTTGGTAATTCTCGAGCCTTTTCCCTTTCGTTTTTTTAAGCTGCTGGCTGCTGTATATTTACTTAGGATGCTTTACTTATGCCTAGGTTGCTCGAGTTCGTATTAAGCTCGAGGGTCTCTTTTTGGTTGTAATAGCCATTCTCCACTTGTTTCCAGGTAAGGATTCCTTACCGTGGTTGTGTGGACCCTGCGATGCTTTCTTGAATGTGCCTTATATGCATGTTTACTTTTATGGACATGATTAGTGGATAGGATAGCTTGTGATTGCATTCCTGCTAGCATGTTTGCGTGTTTGTACATGTTAGTGCCATGCTAGGATTGTTCTTCCAGCATGCTTGAGATTCCTGCTTTAAGTTCGTAGTATCATGCTAGGTTATGTATGATTGATGATGATTATGTATGTTTAGCCAGAATCGTTTACTCTATACTCTAGCTAGTGTGTTAGGGTTGTCATCATCTAGAGGCCGAGAGCGGACATAACGTACCTTGTCCCCAACCGGTCGGGAGTAGAGCGAAGCATAACGTACATTGTTTCCCCCCGACAGCCGATATGGATGTAGCTACCACATCGGCATAAGCCTAGTTTGTAGCTGCTAGAGCGGAACCCGCCAGCGGTGCAAGCCCGCCTTGGCGGTTCTTAGCAGTCAGTCGGTGGTGCAGTGCCGCATGATGAGTGCCGAGGGCCTCGCACTCTCGTGTTCGGTGACACCGTTTCCGAGTCTTAGGCATGCGTGCCTGGCCCGCGTAGTTTGCCCTTAGGCCCCCGCATTTACGCCGGTTGCGAGAAGAGCATGCGGTGTGCGCGCAAGACACGCTTTAGTCGCCGGTTCGGAGAGCTCCCGGGCTAATGTTCGTGAGTACACAGTTCCTTCTGTTTAGAGCCGGACTTGGGTACTCTCCGATAGTCAGATTTATAGCGAGGTAAGAGGCCCTTGAGGACACCATTGGGATTGGCTTTTGAGTGATCATATGGTCGAGGGAGAAAGACCCTCGAGGGTGTCGGACATCTTTGGGATCGGTTTTTGAGTGATCAATTGGCCGAGGGAGAAAGACCTCGGAGATGTCCCGGGATTGGTTATGAGAGCCAATCATTAGGCCGGAAGTAGGAGACTTCCGAGGATTCCAGATTCGCCTTGTAAGCTCGTTGAGCTATGATCCGTGTTGGTAGCTCTGTTTGCATGTATACTAGGGTGCTAGATGATTGAAGTATCGTATTGTACCCCGGTTGAGAGATTCTTCTTGAGTATGTTTATACTCACCCTTATCGTGGTTTTCCACGGGTAACTTGGGACAAACCTGGGACGGCTAGCGGAGGGAGCCGATTGATCATGGGAGCCGCCAAGCACTCTGTCTTTATTGTTTGCATATTTGTTCAAAGCATGTAGATGGACATGAGTCCTAGGAGAAACATTATAAAAAGTTGTTTGAACTGTTTTGAATGTTTTTATATATCTTGGCAGAGCTTGTTTTACTTCGTTGGTTTTCTTAAACAAAGTTGTTGATTATGTTTTAAGCATTCCCGTTCTAAATCTTTTGAAAGGTTTTAAATATGAGCACTAAACCGCTCGGTGAAATATTTAACTTGCATCTTTGAGTGAGAACCTAGGTTTAGGGACCGTATTTTGGGTCGGGTTCTTACAGTCTGGGAAATTTGGGTGGCTCGGTGGGTGGTTCGATGGTGTGGCTAATTTTGCTCGGCTAGGGTTTTAGGAGAGAGAGAGAGAGAGAGAGCGGCCAACGAGGGGAAAAATAGGGGTTTCTTGATTTTTCCTTCTCTTCCTTATTTTAAATAGGGTTAGGAAACCTAAAATTCCCTTCCCCAGGATTTTTCTCTTGCGGGTCCCGGCTAAAGAAATTCTTTTCTTTTTAACTAAATCTTCTTTTTCTAAAAACTCCAATTTCACCATTAGGGCAAGGGTTCAAATCCCAATGGGACTAATTAAATTCCAATTAATTTTTGCTATCAACAGGAATGGAAAATGGGGCGTTACAATACTCCCTCCTTAAAAGACTTTCGTCCCCCCGAAAGTCCTAAGACGAAAAACAACTCTAGAAAAACTCCACTTTGGTTCTTAACCAACCAAGCTCTGAAAAAGACAACACAAAACCTTCTTGGAAACAGAACCCTCTTGGGTTCCCAAAGGCTCCAAGCCCAACAGACACCGAGTCTGCCACGAACTATCTCCACCAAAATTGGACTAACACTGAGCTTCGAAGAAAACATGCGATAACTAGTCGGTGAGCCACATCCTCTGACTCGCACCAACTCTCAAACGGTCTTACGACTCTAGGGCTCACTTATCCATGCTAACCCAACTCGGAACGCCTCTCTACTGGTGCTACTCGGCAAACTCGTGAGCGGGTCACAAGCTCTAAAACTCAACTCCACGCTCGGCGTAACTTCTCTCGAATGCTATAGCATTTGTTATCAAATGACCTCGACCCTTCACCATCTTGACCAAACAACTGAACCTCCCGGGTTTAAGAAACTAAACGGCCTACTCATACTTCGCAAGAGACTGCGAACCCCACCTGTTGCCTACAATCCTTAACGAAATCCAATTCGAACCACTAAGCGGTGATCGATCCTAGGCAACCTTCTCCAGCTAGCATGCGTCCACAACACTAAAGCAACCATCTTACGAGAAATCGAAGCACCAAAGCCAAGGGCACTTCTCTGGTTCACCAAACGGCTACCACCACACACACTAGCTGATACTTCCGACCACCACCACGAGCAGCGGTCCGAGAAACGAGCTCCACTCAACCAAACTAATAAACCGGAGCCCCTCATCGGCCGACAACAAACTTTCCAATGCAATCCGATCAGCCACTGGCCTAGGTGAACATCGCCAGACAGGAAAACAAACAACATTCCTCTCACGGAAACCTCGAGCAACAAGGAATAAAACATTACGTGGCTACTAGCAACACGATAGCTGGAGGATCGAAACTCAAGGGCTTTACCACCCAATGCCACGGCACCTCTGTGCCAACTCACTCAACTGTGGCTCAGCTAAAATGCCAACTGCGAATGCACAACGACTAAAAGAAAAGCCCGAGAAAGGTTTGCTTAGCAGAAACTCAAACCAAGCTCATAACGAGCAAGCTCGCCTCCAAGCTGCCACTCAACTCTTAAGCCCATCTGGCTGCTCCAAGGACTTCCTCCTTATAGCTTAGACCTAGCTCTTCTTCCAATCCAGAAACTCCACCCACGAAACATCGCGAGGAATAAGGATAGCGACGACCACAAGCTTGCGGATCTTGAACAACACGAGTCGGCAAGACTACCTCAAAAGTTAAAACTCGAGGCCGGTATCCACGGTGCAACTCAACTACCCAAGAACTAAGGGGTTCCACAAACTCCAAAGATTCAACAACCTTCCGCCAACAACTCAAGCCACGAACTGGTGGCTTTCGCCTCGCGCGGAACAAACACTTTCCGCTTGCTATCAAGCAGATGAGGACACTCTCGCTAGGTGACCCACTGCGCTACTCGATCAACTACACAACTCGGGAGCTAAGGCGACTCTTCCTCTCTGAGAACGATTTCCTAGCAAGCGGACTTCCGAAGGACAGCGAATTTCACACACGCTCGCTGTCTTGCTCAAACTCAACGGTAGCAACCACCAACTCTCTAAGAAGAAACATCCAAGGATTCCTCATTCGCTTGAACCACCAACTAAGCACTAGCGGTACTACTCAACCGCTGAGGGGGTGGCCTGTAACGGCCCAGTTTTCTATTTCGGCTTCCCAGGTGTTTCCGGTTCATTATTCGGATGTTCGGATGGGTCGTTAGTGCTATTTTAACCCTTAGGGGCATTTTGGTCTTTTGCCCCGGTCAGGGTTTTGTGGGTTTTGGAGGATTCGAGGTCACTCTGCCTTTGTCGAGGCTTGATTGTTGTTGGTTGCAGGACTCAAGAAGTTCGAGCTGGTTGTTTGGAAGTTTGAAGGTGATTTGGTAATTAGCAAAATTATTGTTAATTTAAGTGCTTCCATTGGGATTTGAGCCCTTGCCCTAGATGGTAATTTGGAAGCTTGGTTTAAATGGGTTTATATAAGGAGAAAAGGTTGCTTCAACCGGGACTCGAAGGAGGAAGCCCGGGGAAGGGATTTAGGTCACCAAGACCTATTTAAATTAGGAAAAGGAAAGAAAAAAAAAATCCCATTCCCTTGTTTTACCACTTTTCTCTCTCTCTCTTTCTCTCTCTCTCCTGGCCGACCTCACCAAGAAACCCAACCGAGCCTCACCGAGCCGTCCCGGCCAGCCAAGCAACCCAACCGAGCAGCCCAGTCAGCGGCCAGCGAATCGCACCAGCAGATCGCACCAAGTCATTTCATCGCCACCGCAGACAGCCAGCCCCAAAGAAGAGATCTGTCGCAGCCAGCAGCCCTCAGCGCCAGACGCGCAAGCCAGCCAGCGCCGCCGCCCGCGTTGCCCGTCCGCGCGCCGTCGCGCGCAGACTGACGCCATCGCCCAACCGATTCCGCTCCAGCGCGCGCGCGCCAGCCCCCGTGTCCTGGCCTTTCGTCCCTCGCTGCACTACGCGCCGCAGCGCCAGTGCCACCGCTGCTGCTTCGCCCAGTGCACGTCCTGCCTGCCCACTTGCCGCCGAGTGCCTGTTTTGCCGAGATAGATGGGACCGAGATCTAGTGCCTTCTCGGTTGGTAAATTCCCGAGCCTTCACTCTTTTGGACCCCAAGTTGTTTGGCTGTTGTTATTTAATTAGGATATTTTTATTAAATGCTTAGGTTGCTCGGGTTCACTTAGAAGCTCGGGAGTCGTTTGGTTGGCTTATGGTAGTTATTTTTCGCTTGTTTCGTGTAAGGATTTCTTACCGTGGTTGTGTGGACCTGCGATGCTATCATGATTGTGCCTTGTATGCTTGGTTGTTGTTATGAGTATGTTAGCTATTGAACGACTTGTGTTTGAAATCTTGCTAGCATTTGCTTGTTGTTCATGTTAGTTCCATGCTAGGTTTGTTCTTCCAGCATGCCATGTCTTGTGATTGTATGAAAATTTCCAGTGGATAGGTTACATGTTTTCTCTTGCTTCCATATCGTGTTGCTCTTGTGTCCCCTGATATATTCTGTTAGTTCCATGCAAGGGGTTTAATTATCTTGGCATACCTTGTTCTGTTTTATCCTGTTAGTTCAATGCCAGGCATAGGCAGGTGATGTATAGTGTAGAAGACTGTAGGGGTAACTAGTTTAGGTCCCGCTCGGGTAGGACCCCGATGGACATCTGGAGGTGTAAGACCCCGATGGGCATCCTAGGTGTGTAAGTCCCCGATGGGCATCACTGAGTTGGAGGTGTAAGACCCGATGGGCATCCTAGGTGTGTAAGTCCCCGATGGGCATCACTGAGTTGGAGGTGTAAGACCCTGATGGGCATCCTAGGTGTGTAAGTCCCCGATGGGCATCACTGAGTTGGAGGTGTAAGACCCGATGGGCATCCTAGGTGTGTAAGTCCCGATGGGCATCACCGAGTTGGAGGTGTAAGACCCGATGGGCATCCTAGGTGTGTAAGTCCGGATGGGCATCACCGAGTTGGAGGTGTAAGACCCGATGGGCATCCTAGGTGTGTAAGTCCCGATGGGCATCACCGAGTTGGAGGTGTAAGACCCGATGGGCATCCTAGGTGTGTAAGTCCCGATGGGCATCACCGAGTTGGAGGTGTAAGACCCGATGGGCATCCTAGGTGTGTAAGTCCCCGATGGGCATCCGAGTTGGAGGTGTAAGACCCGATGGGCATCCTAGGTGTGTAAGTCCCTCGATGGGCATCACCGAGTTGGAGGTGTAAGACCACGATGGGCATCCTAGGTGTGTAAATCCCCGATGGGCATCACTGAGTTGGAGGTGTAAGACCCCGATGGGCATCCTAGGTGTGTAAGTCCCCGATGGGCATCACTGAGTTGGAGGTGTAAGACCCTGATGGGCATCCTAGGTGTGTAAGTCCCCGATGGGCATCACTGAGTTGGATGTGTAAGTCCCCGACTGGAAAGCACCGAGTCCTAGGTTGTGTAAGGCCCGAAGGGCATCCAAGTGTAGAACCTAGGATAGGGAGTAGATGAAAGCCCTTGAATAGGCTCGCTCTAGAAGTAGCTCATAGCCTAACTCAACCGTTTTGCTCTAAGTCATTGTTTTACATTCCTAGGCATGCATGCTAAGTAAGGATCTAGGTTAGAGACCGCTTCTTTTGGGTCGGGTCTTTACAGTTGGTATCAGAGCTCAGAGTTATAGGTTACGTAGACCGACTGCGATTGTAGGTTGTTTTCCATGATCATCGGCGCTCACTTGACCATCGGTATGTCCGTAAGTTTAAAGTTAAGGGTTAAGAATTACAATACTGCATCTAGTATACATGTGTTACCCTTGTTGGGCAGTGAGAGCCCCAGCGTGGGCTAGTTTTTATGTTTTCTGTAGACCGCCAGTTGTTGATTACACATTGAGGAGCAGGGACGTTTGGTATCTCCAACCGAGGAGTTGGACCGTTCATGTTGATGATGAGACCTCGTCCGTGGTCGTTTAGACCCGTGAAGGCCACCTTTGGCCCTGGCGAGATGAGTTGCCAAGAGTAAGGGGTAGAGTCTAGCACGCCTCAGTGAGACTCCTTGAGCAGAGTGTGCTCGGCCATGCGAGAATTGATGGCGAGTCTTTTAGCTAACAGAGAGCGGAGACCCAGCGCAATTTGTAGCGCGTAATGGGGAGCCTTGGGCGCGAGATAGCCCGGTGGCGAGTTTATTTAGGAGACACCCCTCCTTGTAGCTCCAGTTGCCGGAGGCTCGGGAGGATCGATCAACGAGTTATGCCGATAAGTTAGTTGGCGTTGATCGAGCCGCCGAGTTTGGCTAGTGGAACCCTGTAGATTTGGATGTTTTGAGACCCTCTTTGGCGCGAGGTAGTTGTCCAGATCGAGTTTATCATCCGGTGTTGGGATGACACGGTGTTCAGAGGCCGATGACACGATGTTCAGAGGTCGGCGTGCCGTTCTGGTCTTTGTTTGATGCAAAGAAGTGTGGTGGTGGAAGTCCCCTATGAGAGGCGGATCGCAGAGTCTCCACCGACCACCGGTCGATTGGCAAGCTGCCAAGTTAGTAGCTTTTGAGGAAGATGTAGAGACATCTTGTCCTCCCGCAAGCTGCGCGATCGTTTTGTAGCCACTTCTTTTAGTACCCTCGTAGCCGAGGGGTAGTGTGGAGTTTGCTTGTCAAGACTTAATCCGTCCGTGGTTTTTGGTGGCTATTAGAGAGAAGCACCTTTCTGTTAGCATGTTCCAAGAGTGGGCAGTCTTTGCCACCCGAGGGTTGGCTGAGTATTTGTTGAGCATCGAGTGGGATGCAGGAGTGGGCCGTGGCTTGTGCATTAGACGTGATGTCGAGAGAATAACCTACTCGAGTGTTGAGACCCTTGTGTTGAGTGCCATTGCCTGTCACCGGAGTGTGACCTTCCCTTCCTTAGAGGGACTTAAAGCCCGTAAAGAGATGTTTGTGTTGTTAAGGATGTAGTGCTGCTGGCACCAAGCTTTGAGAGGAGACCTAGAGTCGGGCCGGTTGGCACTTTTTGTGCGAGATGGTTCCAAGACCCGCCTGAAGTTTGGCATCCCCACTAGTCTTGTACCCACTTCACGAGATTGCACTGTTTGGGTTGCATAAGAGATCTAGCTCGGTGGTAGTAAGAGAACTACAAGAGTGAGGTTGTTCGAGGATAAGTAGGAGCCTTTCAGTGGTCACCGAGAGCTAGGTACAAAGGATGTGTTGGTTGTTATGCTAGCGCGCGTCCAGAGTTCTCGCGCTGTGTGTTGTGGGGCTTGTGAGCCGGTTGGATGGTAGTGTGACTCAACTACCCCGGAGTTACCCTAATATGAGTAGGGTTGGCATCGATGATGCGTGGTTGATCCGATGTTAGAGCCATGAGTTGGAAGGTTGATCGAGCACGTTTAGTGGACCATTGGTATGAGGTAAGTTAGCTTGGTGTGGCTATGCTCTTGTAAGAGTGAGTGGACCAATGTGGCATTCTGTGGTGAGTTGACCACGAGTGGGTTGAACTCTTGTTGCTCCTTTGCTAGTTGTGGCTCTATTGGGAGGCAAAAGTTGCCTTGTGTGAGAGTACTTATTGGTTTGGATCTTAAGGAATCAAGTTGGAGATGTACACGTCGGTGTACTTTTGTGTAGCTCGTTCCGTGGTGTATGTTTTGGGAACCACGAAAGGTTCGTGTTGAGGAACCGAGCTCAGTCGGACCAAGCGGTGTCCCTTGGTTGAGTTCTTTGGATGCTTGTAGTCGGTTGGCAAGCTAGAGTTGTTCTTAGTAGCCTCTGCGTTGGTTTTCAGAATTCTTAGCAAGGTGGTGCTTGGCGTTGACCAAGGTTTGGTTCCCATGTGGTTTCTAGAGCTAGCTTCGTTCGAGCAAGCGGGAGTTGCCACGAGGACTTGTTCCTAGTCGGGAAGTTTTGGGAGTTGACCCCTCCTCGGAGGTTGAGTAAATCTTGCTAGTTCTAAGTTGGTGGTTCAAGCGATTGTGGAATCCCTCGATTGTTGCTTTCGAGGGAATTGGTTGTTGTTGCCTTCGATGAGTAGGACAACTAGCGTGTGTGAAGTTCACTGTCCTTCGGAAGTCCGCTTGCTGGGAAATCGTCCCTGTAGAGGAGGAGTCAGCTTAGCTCCTGAGTTGTGTAGTTGATTAGAGTGGCGTAGCGGTCAGCCCAGCGAGAGTGTCCCTGCGTTGGCTTGTTAGCAAGCGGAAAGTTGTTTGTCCCCGCAAGGGCGGAGGCCAGCCAGTTCAAGGGCTTGAGTTGTTGTTGGAAGGTTGTTGGGTCCTTGGAGTTTGTAGAACCCCTAGTTCCTTGGTCGTTGAGTTGCACCGTGGATGGATGCGATTTCGAGTATTAACTTTTGAGGTAGTCTTGCCGACCCGAGTTGTTCATGATCCGCAAGCTTGTGGTCGTCGCTATCCTTATTCCTCGCGATGTTTTGTGGGTGGAGTTTCTGGATCGGAAGGAGAGTTAGGTCTAGCTATAAGGAGGAAGTCCTTAGAGCAGCCAGATGGACTTAAGGGTTGAGTGGCAGCTTGGAGGGGAGCTTCGCTCGTTCTAAGACTTGGTTTGAGTTTCTATAGAGCCAGCCCTTCTCGGGCTCTGTTCCTAGTTGGTGTGCGTTCGCAGTTGGCGTTATAGCTGAGCCACAGTTGAGTGGGTTGGCACAGAGGTGCCGTGGAAATGGTTGGTAAAACCTTTGAGTTGTTATCCTCGAGGTGTTGTGTTGCAAGTAGCCGCGTGTTGTTTTATTCCTTCTTCGCTCGAGATTTTTTAGAAAGGTATGTTGTTTGTTTCCTTATTTGGCGATATTCTCTTAGGCGGTGGCTGGTCGGATTGCATTGGAAAGTTGTTGTCGGCCGATGAGGGCTCCAGTTTATTAGTTTGGTTGAGTGGAGCCTATTTCCGGACCTTGTCGTTCATGGGTGGCCGAGTGAAGTTTGACTAGTGTGAGTGGCGTTAGCCGTCTGCAGTGAACTGTATGTGCCCCCGGCTTCGGTGCGTCGGTGCTCTTCAAGATGGTTGTTTAAGTGTTGTGGTCGTGTTCTAGTGAGACAAGTTTGCCTTTGGGATCCGTCGCGATTGGTGATTCGATTGGATTTCGCTAAGGTGCGAGCAGCAAGCCTTGTGGTTCGTTGATCTCATGTGAAGTAAGAGTAGGCCTTGTAGTTTCGAATCGGGAGGAGGTTCGGTTGTTTGGTCGACATGGTGTAGAGTTGAATTTGTTTGGTAACAATTTGTGAGCCTAGAGAAGTTTAGCGGTGCTTGTGAGAGAGTTTTAGAACTCGTGACCAATCCACAAGTTTCTTTGAGAGTAGCGTCGTGGAGAGGCATTCGAGTGGGTCGGCAGAGGATAAGTGAGCCCTAAGATTTTAAGATCGTTTGAGAGGTAATGCGAGTTTGAGGATGTGGCTTACCGTTTAGCACTACCGCATCTATTTCCTCGGAATTCGAGGGTATGCCAGTCTTGGTTGAGATAGCTTGTGGCGAGAATGGATGGCTTTGCGGCTTTGAGCCTTTGGAAACCCAAGAGGGTTGGGATTTCAAGAAGGACTAGTGTTGGCTTGACAAGGAGTTTACTTGGTTAAGGATCGGTGGAGTTTTCCTAGAGTTGTTTTTGTCTTAGGACTTTCGAGGACGAAAGTCTTAAAAGGAGGAGTATTATAACGGCCCGATTTTCTATTTCGGCTTCCAGGTGTGTTTTAGGTTCATTATTCGGATGTTCGGATGGGTCGTTAGTGCTATTTTAACCCTTAGGGGCATTTTGGTCTTTTGCCCCGGTCAGGGTTTTGTGGGTTTTGGAGGATTCCAGGGTCACTCCTGCCTTTGTCGAGGCTTGATTGTTGTTGGTTGCAGGACTCAAGAAGTTCGAGCTGGTTGTTTGGAAGTTTGAAGGTGATTTGGTAATTAGCAAAATTATTGTTAATTTAAGTGCTTCCATTGGGATTTGAGCCCTTGCCCTAGATGGTAATTTGGAAGCTTGGTTTAAATGGGTTTATATAAGGAGAAAAGGTTGCTTCAACCGGGACTCGAAGGAGGAAGCCCGGGGAAGGGATTTAGGTCACCAAGACCTATTTAAATTAGGAAAAGGAAAGAAAAAAAAAATCCCATTCCCTTGTTTTACCACTTTTCTCTCTCTCTCTCTCTCTCTCTCTCTGGCCGACCTCACCAAGAAACCCAACCGAGCCTCACCGAGCCATCCCGGCGAGCAAGCAACCCAACCAAAGCGGCCAGTCGAGCACCCAGCCCAGATCGCACCAGCGGCCATCGTCGGCAGCGAGACGCCCCACCAAAGCGAGATCTGTCGCGGCAGCGGCCCAGTGCCCAGACGCGCCAGCAGCAGCGCGCGCCGCCCGCGTTGCCCGTCGCGCGCGTCGTCGCGCGCACAGACGCTCCATCGCTTAACCGATTTCGCGCCCAGCGCGCGCAAGGCCGCGCCAGCGCCCGTGTCTGGCGCTCGTCCCTGCCTGCAGACGCGCCCAGCCCGCAGCCGCCAGCGCCAGCGCCAGCCAGCGCGCCACTTGGCGCCCGGCTGCTGCGCGCCCCACGCACGTCCGCCGCCCACTTGCCGCCGAGTGTACTGTTTTGCCGAGATAGATGGGACCGAGATCTAGTGCCTTCTCAGTTGGTAAATTCCCGAGCCTTCACTCTTTTGGACCCTAAGTTGTTTGGCTGTTGTTATTTAATTAGGATATTTTTATTAAATGCTTAGGTTGCTCGGGTTCACTTAGAAGCTCGGGAGTCGTTTGGTTGGCTTATGGTAGTTATTTTTCGCTTGTTTCGTGTAAGGATTTCTTACCGTGGTTGTGTGGACCTGCGATGCTATCATGATTGTGCCTTGTATGCTTGGTTGTTGTTATGAGTATGTTAGCTATTGAGCGAGCTTGTGTTTGAAATCTTGCTAGCATCTTTGCTTGTTGTTCATGTTAGTTCCATGCTAGGTTTGTTCTTCCAAGCATGCCATGTCTTGTGATTGTATGAAAATTTCCAGTGGATAGGTTACATGTTTTCTCTTGCTTCCATATCGTGTTGCTCTTGTGTCCCCTGATATATTCTATTAGTTCCATGCAAGGGGTTTAATTATCTTGGCATACCTTGTTCTGTTTTATCCTGTTAGTTCCATGCCAGGCATAGGCAGGTGATGTATAGTGTAGAAGACTGTAGGGGTAACTAATTTAGGTCCCGCTCGGGTAGGACCCCGATGGACATCTGGAGGTGTAAGACCCGATGGGCATCCTAGGTGTGTAAGTCCCGATGGGCATCACCGAGTTGGAGGTGTAAGACCCCGATGGGCATCCTAGGTGTGTAAGTCCCGATGGGCATCACCGAGTTGGAGGTGTAAGACCCGATGGGCATCCTAGGTGTGTAAGTCCCGATGGGCATCACCGAGTTGGAGGTGTAAGACCCGATGGGCATCCTAGGTGTGTAAGTCCCGATGGGCATCACCGAGTTGGAGGTGTAAGACCCCGATGGGCATCCTAGGTGTGTAAGTCCCCGATGGGCATCACTGAGTTGGAGGTGTAAGACCCTGATGGGCATCCTAGGTGTGTAAGTCCCCGATGGGCATCACTGAGTTGGAGGTGTAAGACCCCGATGGGCATCCTAGGTGTGTAAGTCCCCGATGGGCATCACTGAGTTGGAGGTGTAAGACCCTGATGGGCATCCTAGGTGTGTAAGTCCCGATGGGCATCACCGAGTTGGAGGTGTAAGACCCGATGGGCATCCTAGGTGTGTAAGTCCCGATGGGCATCACCGAGTTGGAGGTGTAAGACCCGATGGGCATCCTAGGTGTGTAAGTCCCCGATGGGCATCACCGAGTTGGAGGTGTAAGACCCGATGGGCATCCTAGGTGTGTAAGTCCCGATGGGCATCACCGAGTTGGAGGTGTAAGACCGATGGGCATCCTAGGTGTGTAAGTCCTCGATGGGCATCACCGAGTTGGAGGTGTAAGTCCCGATTGGGAAGACCGAGTCCTAGGTTGTGTAAGGCCCGATGGGCATCCAAGTGTAGAACCTAGGATAGGGAGTAGATGAAAGCCCTTGAATAGGCTCGCTCTAGAAGTAGCTCATAGCCTAACTCAACCGTTTTGCTCTAAGTCATTGTTTTACATTCCTAGGCATGCATGCTAAGTAAGGATCTAGGTTAGAGACCGCTTCTTTTGGGTCGGGTCTTTACATGGCCAACACCCAAAACTACCTGACTAGGAACAAGTCCTCAGGCGACGCCAACTTGGTCGAACCAAGCTAGCCCTAGAAAACAGCAAAGGAACCAAACCTTGGCCAACTCCAAGCACCACCTCGCTAAGAATTCTGAAAATCAACGTGGAGGCTACTAAGAACAACTCCAGCTTGTCAACCGCCTACAAGCATCCAGCAACTCAACCGAGGAACACTGCCTGGGTCTGACTGAGCTCTGGTGAGGCTCTCCACAACTTAGGGTTCCTCCGATCGCCCTCCGACTCACACTGTCGTCAAACGGTCTAACAGACAACTGGCTACACAAGCACATCTCCCTCCAGCATCTCAACTGTGCTGGCCAAAAGCTCTTCCTTGCCACATCTGTAGCAAGCACGGGCGATGCTCCACACAATCTGAAAAGTGCCTTACCACACTTGATGCAATGAGCCGTTTGCTGGCCGCCTGCGCGACGATCTCGAGCTCTAACTGCGGTCGGTGCTGATCGCGACCCTAGATCGCCCTATCGGCGAGTCTACTATCCACTGGCGGAACAACTGGAAGACCCAAACTTCCTCTTGCTCAAAGCATCAGCCACATCGTAGCTTCTATCCAGGGTAAGGATCCGAACAACTCTCTTAGCCATGGCGGCCAGAAATTACGCGATTATGCTACCATCGCCCTTGTTCAGTTCCAACTGAACTCCAACCATCGATCAACAAGAAATGCCTCTACCTGGTCAAGGGCCAACTAGCATAACTTTCCTCCACGCAACAACCCGGCTCACCAGCACGGTAACCTCTCAACCCAAGTTAGGGCACTTGCCAAGAACTAAAGTCCTAACTCCTCGAATCGAAGCTTTGGTTTCACAACCCGAAACCCCTCGTGGTTCTTGAAAAATACACCACGGAACGAGCTACACAAAAGTACATTGGCGTGTCTGGCTCCAACTTGGTTCCTTAAGATCCAAACCAACAAGTATTCTCACACAAGGCAACTTTTGCCTGCCTCCCAATAGAGCCACTTCTAGCAAAGGAGCAACAAGAGTTCAACCCACTCAGTGGTCAACTCACCACGGAATGCCACATTGGTCGACTCACTCTTACAAGAGCATAGCCACACCAAGCTAACTTACCTCCTACCGATGGTCCACTAAACGTGCTCCGATCATCCATCCAACTCATGGCTCTAACAGTGGATCAACCACGCATCATCGATGCCAACCCTACTCATATTAGGGTAACTCCAGGGTAATCGAATCACACTACTATCCAACTGGCTCACAAGCCCACAACACAGGCGCGAGATCTCGGACGCGCTAGCCCTTAACAACCAACAGTATCCTTTGTACCCAACTATCGGTGACCCTGAAAGCTCCTGCTTATCCCTCGAACGACCTCAAACGTGTAGTTCTCTAGCTACCACCGAGCTAGATCTCTTATGCAACCCAAATAGGTGAAATCTCATGAATGGGTACAGGACTAGTGGGGATGCTAAACTCGGGCGGGTCTGGAACCACCGCACAGAAAGTGCCAAGCGGCTGAATCTAGGCCTCCTCTCAAAGCTTGGTGCCAGCGGGCACTACTTCCTTTACAACACAAACATCCCTTTACGGGCTTTAAGCCACTCGAGGGTAGGGAAGGTCACACTCCGGTGTGACAGGGCAATGGCACTCAACACAAGAGTCTCAACAATCGAGTAGACTACTCTCGACATCACGTCCAACGAGACAAGCCAAGGCCCACTCCCGCATCCCACTCGATGCTGCTCAACGAATACTCAGGCCAACCCTCGGGTGGCAAAGCACCTAGCTCCACACGGAACATGCTAATGAGAAGGTGCTCTTCTCTAATAGCCGGTGAAAACCACGGACGGAATAAGTCCTGACAAGCAACCTCCACACTATCGCCTGGCTACGAGGGTACAAAAAGAACTGGCTGCACAACGACTGTAGGCTTGCAGGAGGACAAGATGTCTCTACATCTTCCTCAAAAGCTACTAACTTGGCAGCCTTGCCAATCGGCCGGGTGGTGGTGGAGACTCTGCTGGTCCGCCTCTCACGAGGACTTCCACCACCACACTGCTGCTGCATCGGACAACACGAACGGCGCGCCTCGACCTCTAAACATCCGGTCATCGGCCTCACGAACACGCAGTCATCACAACACTTGGATGATAAACTCGATCCTGGCCAACCACCTTGCCGCTAGCGATGGGTCTCAAAACATCCGGTCTGACAGCTTCCACTTGCCAAACTCGGCGGCTCGATCGACGCCAACTATCTTATCAGCATAAACCTGCTGATCAAACCCTCCTGGGAACCTCCGGGGCTACTAGAACTACAAGGAGGGGTGTCTCCTAAATAAACTCTACCGGTGGGCTATCTATGCCCAAGACTCCTCACTACGCGCTAAATCGCGCACGGGTCTCCGCTCTCTGTTAGCTAAAAGACACGCCATCAACTCCCTCATGGCTGGAGCACACTCGCTCAAGGAGTCTTTCTCGAGGCGTGCTAGCCTCTACCCCCTCCTCTAGGCAACTCAGCTGCGGGGCCAACTCGCCAGCGGGCTAAACAACCTGGGACGCGGCCTCAACATCCATACAAACGGTCCAACTCCTCGGTCGGACATGCCAAGCGTCTGCTCCACAGAGTGCGATCCACGCACTAGCGATCTGCACGAGCACCTCCACCCTCTCACTAGGGGAGAACCACAACTGGGCCACAAATGGCATACGGGAGTCTAAGCTGTACCTCCCTCTGGGTGCGATCGACACACTGGCGATCTGCACAAAGCATAAAACCTAGCCCACGCTGGGCTCTCACCGCCAAACAAGGGTAACACATGTATACTAGATGCGATGATTGTAAAATAAAACCCTTAGCTTAATGAACTCGGACAAACTTGACGGCCGCGAGTACTCGATGATCATGGGGGCAACAACACGCAAAGCGAGTTAGTCTGAGAATCTATGACTGCGTGCTCGATACCAACTGTAAGAACCCGACCCAAAATACGGTCCTAAACCTAGGTTCTAACTCAGCATGCAAGTTAAATATTTCACCGAGCGGTTTAGTGCTCATATTTAAAACCTTTCAAAACATTTAGAACGGAGAATGCTTAAAACATAATCAACAACTTTGTTTAAGAAAACCAACCAAGTAAAACAAGCTCTGGCGATATATATAAAAACATTCAAAAGCAGTTTCAAACAACTTTTTATAATGTTTCCCTAGGACTCTGTCCATCTACATGCTGAACAAATATGCAAACAATAAAGACAGAGTGCCGGTAGCTCCCATGATCATTCAGCTCCCTCCGCTAGCCGTCCCGGTGTTGTTCCAAGTTACCTGGTGGAAAACCACAGAAATAAGGGTGAGTATAAACATACTCGGTGAAGAATCCCCATCCGGGGTACAATACGATACATCAATCATCTAGCACCCTAGTATACATGCAAAGCGATTACCAACACGGATCATAGCTCAACGAGCTTACAAAGGCGAATCTGGAATCCTCGGAAGTCTCCTACTTCTCGCCTAATGATTGGCTCTCATAACCAATCCGGGATATCTCGAGGGTCTTTCTCCTCGGCCAATTGATCACTCAAAAGCCAATCCCAATGGGTGTCCTCAAGGGCCTCTTACCCTCGCTTATAATCTGGACTATCGGAGAGTACCAAGTCCGGCTCTAAAGCGGAAGGAACGGTGTACTCACGAACATTAGCCGGGGAGCTCTCGAACCGGCGACTAAAGCGTGTCTTGCGCGCACACCGCATGCTCTTCTCGCAACCGGCGTAAATGCGGGGCCTAAGGGCAAACTCCACGCGGGCAGTGCACGCATGCCTAAGACTTCGGAAAGCGGTGTCACCGAACACGGTGGCGCGAGGCCCTCGGCACTCATCATGCGGCAAACTGCACCACCGACCTGAAGCTAAGAACCGGCCAAGGCAGGCTTGCACCGTTGGCAGGGTTCCGCTCTAGCACGCTACAAACTAGGCTTATGTAACGGCCCAGTTTTCTATTTCGGCTTCTCAGGTGTTTTCGGTTCATTATTCGGATGTTCGGATGGGTCGTTAGTGTTTTTTTAACCCTTAGGGGCATTTTGGTCTTTTGCCCCGGTCAGGGTTTTGTGGGTTTTGGAGGATTCAGTGGTCACTCCCGCCTTTGTCGAGGCTTGATTGTTGTTGGTTACTGAGACTCAAGAAGTTCGAGCTCGTTGTTTGGAAGTTTGAAGGTGATTTGGTAATTAGCAAAATTATTGTTAATTTAAGTGCTTCCATTGGGATTTGAGCCCTTGCCCTAGATGGTAATTTGGAAGCTTGGTTTAAATGAGTTTTTATAAGGAGAAAAGGTTGCTTCAACCGGGACTCGAAGGAGGAAGCCAGGGAAGGGATTTAGGTCACCAAGACCTATTTAAATTAGGAAAAGGAAAGAAAATCAAGAAAATCCCATTCCCTTGTTTTACCACTTTTTCTCTCTCTCTCTCTCTCTCTCTCTCTTCTCTCTTCTCTCTCTCTCTGGCCGACCTCACCAAGAAACCCAACCGAGCCTCACCGAGCCGTCACGCCGACCAAGCAACCCAGTAAAGCGGCCGGTCAGCGGCCCAGCCAGATCGCACCAAGAGCCCCATCGTCAAGCAGCAGCAGACGCCAGCCAAAGAATAGATCTGTCGCAGCAGCGACCAGCGCCCAGACGCCAGCAGCGCAGCGCGCGCCGCCCGCGTTGCCCGTCCTCGCGCGCGCCGTCGCGCACACTGACGCCATCGCCTAACCGATTCGCGCCCAGCGCGCCCGCGCCAGCGCCGTGTCTGGCCGCTCGTCCCCCGCACCGCGCGCACCAGCCAGCGCCGCCGCGCGCGCCTGCCGCTGCTCGCCCGGTGCACGTCCCGCTCGCCCACTTGCCGCCGAGTGCCTGTTTTGCCGAGATAGATGGGACCGAGATCTAGTGCCTTCTCGGTTGGTAAATTCCCGAGCCTCCACTCTTTTGGACCCTAAGTTGTTTGGTATTGTTGTTATTTAATTAGGATATTTTTATTAAATGCTTAGGTTGCTCGGGTTCACTTAGAAGCTCGGGAGTCGTTTGGTTGGCTTATGGTAGTTATTTTTCGCTTGTTTCGTGTAAGGATTTCTTACCGTGGTTGTGTGGACCTGCGATGCTATCATGATTGTGCCTTGTATGCTTGGTTGTTGTTATGAGTATGTTAGCTATTGAAGCGACTTGTGTTTGAAATCTTGCTAGCATCTTCGCTTGTTGTTCATGTTAGTTCCATGCTAGGTTTGTTCTTCCAAAGCATGCCATGTCTTGTGATTGTATGAAAATTTCCGGTGGATAGGTTACATGTTTTCTCTTGCTTCCATATCGTGTTGCTCTTGTGTCCCCGATATATTCTGTTAGTTCCATGCAAGGGGTTTAATTATCTTGGCATACCTTGTTCTATTTTATCTGTTAGTTCCATGCCGGGCATAGGCGGGTGATGTATAGTGTAGAAGGCGTAGGGGTAACTAGTTTAGGTCCGCTCGGGTAGGACCCGATGGACATCCTGGAGGTGTAAGACACGATGGGCATCCTAGGTGTGTAAGTCTCGATGGGCATCACCGAGTTGGAGGTGTAAGACCCGATGGGCATCCTAGGTGTGTAAGTCCCGATGGGCATCACCGTGTTGGAGGTGTAAGACACGATGGGCATCCTAGGTGTGTAAGTCCCTCGATGGGCATGACCGAGTTGGAGGTGTAAGACACGATGGGCATCCTAGGTGTGTAAGTCCCGATGGGCATCACCGAGTTGGAGGTGTAAGACCACGATGGGCATCCTAGGTGTGTAAGTCTCGATGGGCATCACCGAGTTGGAGGTGTAAGACCCGATGGGCATCCTAGGTGTGTAAGTCCTCGATGGGCATCACCGAGTTGGAGGTGTAAGACCCGATGGGCATCCTAGGTGTGTAAGTCCTCGATGGGCATCACCGAGTTGGAGGTGTAAGACCCGATGGGCATCCTAGGTGTGTAAGTCCCCGATGGGCATCACCGAGTTGGAGGTGTAAGACCGATGGGCATCCTAGGTGTGTAAGTCCCGATGGGCATCACCGAGTTGGAGGTGTAAGTCCCCGATCGATGACAGACCGAGTCCTAGGTTGTGTAAGGCCCGAAAGGGCATCCAAGTGTAGAACCTAGGATAGGGAGTAGATGAAAGCCCTTGAATAGGCTCGCTCTAGAAGTAGCTCATAGCCTAACTCAACCGTTTTGCTCTAAGTCATTGTTTTATTTGCATGTATACTAGGGTGCTAGATGACTGATATATCGTATTGTACCCCGGTTGGGGATTCTTACTGAGTATGTTTATACTCACCCTTATTTCTGTGGTTTTTCCACCAGGTAACTTGGGACATCGGCAGGATGGCTAGGAGGAGGCGGCTGGATGATCATGGATAGCTGACTCTGGGATGCATGTTCTTTTATTGTTCTCTTTATGATTTAGCATGTAGTGGGACTTGAGTCCCTAGGGAAAACACTCAAACTATTTTATGGTTCTCGTACCGTACTCTTGTTTTGTTTTTAAGAAAAGCACTGATCAGTCAATTACTCTTGATTTTTACATTGGCTTCTGTGGTTTGTTTAAAGTTTTGTTAATTGCAAAAGTTTTAAACCTGTAGAATGGATGGTGTTTTACATTCCTAGGCATGCATGCTAAGTAAGGATCTAGGTTAGAGACCGCTTCTTTTGGGTCGGGTCCTTACAGCTTATGCCGATGAGGTAGCTAATTCTCATTGGCTGCCGGGAGGGGGGAGAAATAGCAATGTACGTTATGCTTAGCTTTACTTCCAATCAGTGGGGACAAAGTACGTTATGTCCGCCCTCAACCCCTGAAGCAATGTACGTTATGCTTCGCTTTACTCCCGACCGGTGGGGACAAGGTACGTTATGTCCGCTCTCAGCCTCCGGATGATGACAAACCCTACTATACTAGCTAAGAGTACAGAGTAACTGATTCCTGGCTAAACATACAGCTAATCATCAATCATACATAACCTAGCATGATACTACGAACTTAAAGCGGGAATCTCAAGCATTTGGAAGAACAATCCTAGCATGGCACTAACATGTACAAACAAGCAAACATGCTAGCGGGAATGCAATCACAAGCTGTCCTTTCCACTAATCATGTCCATAAAAGTAAACATGCATATAAGGCACATTCAAGAAAGCATCGCAGGGTCCACACAACCACGGTAAGGAATCCTTACCTGGAAGCAAGTGGAGAATAGCTATCACAACCAACAAGACCCTCGAGCTTAATACGAAACTCGAGCAACCTAGGCATGAATAAAGCATCCTAAGTAAATACATACAAAGAGCCAGCAGACTTAAAAAAACGAAAGGAAAAGGCTCGAGAATTACCAACCGAGAGGACACGAGCTCTCGCGGCAAGCAAGGGCAGTGGGGCCGCTGGTTGGGCAGGAGCTGGCGCTGGGGCTCGGGCGTCGCGGCAAAGCGAAGGACGCTGGGCGCTGGCGAGGCAGGCGTGGCGCTGGCGCGTGGCGGGACAGCGATGGGCCGCGCAGTGCGGCGCGCGGCGGCAACGCGTCTCGCTGCTGGGCGACGCGCGCGAGCAGAAGCTTTCGCTGGGTTGGCGCGCGGCGAACGTCGCTCAATCGCTGGGCGGATGCTGCTGCAGCGACGGGCTGGCGCGTCGAGCAGCGTCGAGGCGGTGATGGGTGTGCGACGGTGGGGCTTCTGGTCGGCAGGCGTGCGGTGGCTGGGCGAAGCGGTAGGCCGGGCGGTGCGGGTGGCTCGGGCGGGTGTGGTCAGTGCGCGCGCAGGGGTCGAGCGGTGTGTGGTGCGATGGACGGTGCGTCTTGGGGTGGGTGGCTCGGTGGGTGGTTCGATGGTGTGGCTAGGGCTGCTCGGCTAGGGTTTTAGGAGAGAGAGAGAGAGAGAGAGAGAGAGAGAGAGAGAGAGAGAGACGGCCAACAAGGGGAAAAATAGGGGTTTCTTGATTTTTCCTTCTCTTCCTTATTTTAAATAGGGTTAGGAAACCTAAAATTCCCTTCCCAAGGATTTTTCTCTTGCGGGTCCCGGCTAAAGAAATTCTTTTCTTTTTAACTAAATCTTCTTTTTCTAAAAACTCCAATTTCACCATTAGGGCAAGGGTTCAAATCCCAATGGGACTAATTAAATTCCAATTAATTTTTGCTATCAACCGGAATGGAAAATGGGGCCGTTATAATCGCTTCAACAGATCCGGGCGAGGGCCGGCTGCGGGCGGCGATGATGGTGGCTGGTGGCTTCTCTCTAGTGGCCGCAAACCACACAACACACACAACACTCTACTTCTTACCTTCGGCCAGCATCAATAACCAAATGAGGAGATGAAGAGGATGAAGACTTACCCGGAATGATGATGATCGAACCCAAGGAGATGCAAGGGAAAGAAGAATCGGCAAAGGCTATGGAGAGGAAAGCTTGTGCGGCCAAGAGGTGATTTGGAGAAGAAGATGGAATAAACCTAATTTCTATTTCATTTAACCAAATGCACCAAAACTCCAAAATCCAAGGCTAACCATAAGATGATGCGGGAAGAGCAACAAGAGCACCTAATGGCTCAATTGGCACACATCCCCACAAGCTTCCGGGGAGACCCGAGTTCAAACCCCAGTGCAAAGACAATTTCCTTTATTTTTACTTTTGCATCAAACCTTGCTCAAACCACACCACAAATCCTTCCAAAACCTACATAAATCCATCCAATAATTTTAGTAATCTGGAAAAGACACGAAACGCCCCCGACGGCCCGACCAAATTACCAAATTACCCCTAGGGCATACGGAAGACCGGGATGAAAAAAACTGGTCGTTACAATATTCCCTCATTTTTATGACTTTCGTCCTCGAAAGTCCTTAAGACTCAAAACACTCGGGATAATGCAATCTCATCTCGTCTTCCCGCTCCCAAGTGGCTTCCTCAAAACCACGACTCTTCCATCGAACCTTTACCAAACGAATCTCGCGACACGCAACGTCTTGGTCTCAAAGGCAAGGATCCTCACCGGCTTCTCCTCGAAGCTCAAATCCTCATTCATTTGCAAAGGCTCAAAGTCCACAATGTGCGTGGTCCAAGGCATATCTTGCCTCAACATCGATACATGAAAAACACTATGCACCGTGATAGTGACGGAGGTAGGGCTAACCGGTAAGCAACTCTACCAATCCTCTCTAAGATCTCGAAAGGACCAACAAAGCGGGGACTCAACTTCCCACGTTTGCCAAACCTCAAAACACCTCGCATCGGAGCAACCTTAAGGAATACATCTTTGGCCAACCTCAAACTCCAAATCCCGAGCGCCGAACATCGGCGTAACTCTTCTCGCTGCTCTGTTTGTCAACATACGAGCTCTAATCTTTCGTGACCGCACCGTTGGTCAAGCTGCAGTAACTCGGGACCCAAAACTGTCTATCACCAACCTCTTCCCGAACACGGGGACCGACAACGCTTACCATACAAAGCCTCGAATGGAGCCATCTCGAATCGTCGATCGATAAGCGTTGTTATAGGCAAACTCCATCAGAAATCTGATATCTTTGGTCCCAAGCGCGGAAAATCCAACACACAAGCCCTCAACATATCTCGAGAATCGATTCACTCTCTCGGTCGACCATCCAAATGCGAGGGTGAAAAGTCTGTCTTTGAAATCGCACTCTGTGCCCAAACCCTTCTCGAGCGCTCTCCGAAACGAGAAGTGAAGCTGCGAGTCACGGTCCGACACAATCCTCACGGGCACACCATGGTAGCGGATGATCTGCTCCACAAACAATTGCGCCCTTTGCTCCACGGTATATGTGTCTCTACTTGGGATGAAGTGTGCGCTCTTAGTCAAACAGTCGACTATCACCCAAACTCGAGAGAACTTCCTGAGTCCTTGGCAAACCAGAGATAAAGTCCATGGAGACCTCTTCCCATTTCCACTGGGGCACACTCGGTGGTGCAACAAACCGGTGGCCTCTGCCTCGGTGCCTTCACTTGCGACAAGTGAGACACCGGTGACAAACTCGCCACATCTCTCTTCATTCCCATCCACCGGAAGGTGCGCTTAAGGTCTGATACATCTTTGTACCCCCGGGTGCCAAGCAAATGGGGAAGCGTGGGCCACGAAAGCAACTCTGCTAGCAATCCTGCAATGTCCGGAACACACAACCGGCCTCTATAAGTCAACCCTTTGTCTCGGTGAATATACGAAGTCAAAGTCTCCGTCGGCACTAACTGTCACCAATCTCTTAAGTGCGGGGTCACCCAATCATTTGTCTATAATCCATTGTCTAATCGACGGCCGCATCATCAATCGAGCTACTCTGGCGGTAACCTCTCCCAACAACATCGCAACCTCGGCCCGCTCGAACTCTTTTTCCGCAACTGGCTGGGAAATCAACAACGCCATGGAGTGCGACGTCTTTCTACTCAAAGCATCGCCACTACATTGGCTTTACCCGGATGGTACAAAATCTCGCATCATAATCCTTTACCAACTCTAACCATCTCTCTCGCCTCATATTCAACTCCTTCGAGTAAGCAGATACTTGAGGCTCTGGTGATCGGTAAACATCCGAATCCGCTCACCATACGGGTAATGCCTCCGGATCTTCGGTGCAAACACCACTGCCGCCAACTCCATATCGTGAGTCGGGTAGTTACGCTCATACGGCTTGGTGGACGGGAAGCATAGGCAATGACCTTCACGTCTTTGCATCAACACAGCCTAAACCAAACTTGGAAGCATCACTATAGACCACGAAACCACTGTCCCTTCCGGAATCGCCAACACCGGTCTTTGAAGTCAAACTGCGCTTGAGCCTAGCAAAGCTCTCATCACACCTACTGTCCCAAACAAACTCGACACCCTTCCTCGTCAGACGAGTAAGGGGCGAGGCTATCGCGGAAAAGTCCTTAACGAACCGACGGTAGTACCCTACCAAACCCAGAAAGCTGCGAATCTCGTCAACTGATGTCGGCTTGGCCCACGAACTCACGGCCTCAATCTTCGCGGGGTCCACGGCTATACCATCTTTTGAGACCACATGACCAAGGAAGGCCACATGGTTCAACCAAAACTCACACTTGGAAAACTTCGCATAAAGCTGGTTTTCCCTCAAAGCTGCCAATACTCGTCTCAAATGCTCTGCATGGTCCTCCTTAGACCTCGAATAAATCAGAATATCGTCAATGAACACGATGACGAAGCTGTCCAAAAAAGATTTGAATACCCTGTCCATCATGTCCATAAACGCGGCTGGGCCATTAGTCAATCCAAATGACATGACCACAAACTCATAGTGACCATATCTAGACCTGAAAGCTGTCTTAGGAATGTCGGCATCACGATCCAAGAATCGATGGTAACCGGATCTCGGATCTATCTTGGAGAACACGGAAGCTCCTGAAGCCGATCGAACAAATCGTCAATACGGGCAAGCGGATACTTATTCTTCATTGTCACCTTATTAAGCTCGCGATAATCAATACATAAGCGCATAGAACCATCCTTCTTTTTCACAAGCAGAATCGGTGCTCCCCACGGGACACACTCGGACGGATGAACCCTCGATCAAGCATCTCCTGAATGAATCTTGATTCCTTTAGCTCGGTGGCGCCATGCGACACGGAGCCTTCGAGATAGGGAGGGTCACGGCTCGAGCTCAATAGTGAAGTCAACCTCTCTCTTGGGGCAACCCCGTAACTCCTCAGAAACACATCCGCGAACTCCTGCACGACCGCTTTGATCAGCGATCGGCAAGGGACGGCTCTCCACGAACAACTTGGCGAGTAACCCCAAGCTCCATGAGCTAGCAAACGACGAGCTTTCACGGTGACACCATCGGCGGGCAAACTCCACCTGGACTCCACGAAACTTAAAGTGGGCGACACGGCGGCTGAACACTACTTCTTTCCGGTGGCGGTCAATCAACGCGTGGTTAGCGACTAACCACTCCATACCAAGAATCACATCAAAACCACTCATAGGCAGAACTATGAGCGTAGCCACAAGCAACTCTCCAGATATCTCGATCCGGCCATCCTTAATCTTATCTCTAGCTAACATACTAACTCCCGAAGGAGTTGCAACCGATAACTCAAAACCTAGAGGCTCTAATCTCAACTTGGCATGCTCGGCCAAACAACACAGATACAAATGAATGCGTAGGAACAGAATCAAACAAGACAAATGCACAAAGTGATCTAAAACAAGAAGTGTACCGCCACAGCGGCATCCGTGCGCTCGGCCTCTGACGGTCGTAGCAAACACTCGACCTCGCTGCTGCTGCTTGCTATCGAGCCGCCATAGCTGTTGGTGATCGCAAAAAGCGGGCCAGTGCCCCTCCTTACCACAAATGAAAACATAATCTGGGTCCAATCGACAAGCTCCTGCGTGGACTTTCCCACAAGTAGCACATGCGGGGAACTGCACGGGTCCTCCCGCTGCTGTCGGGGTGGAAGCGGGTGGAGCTCTCCGTGATCTCTCGTTCCGAAGCGCCTTGGCGGCGGCGCCGCCCCGAAAAATCAAACTTCCTCTTCTCTTTGCCACCGCTGCTGGGACGGGGACGCTGAACAGAGCGACAACAACCCGCTCGGCGGGGATACTTCCCGTTATAAATCGTGGCTAATGGGATGAGCCCTAGCATAAGTGTCGGGGCACGAGCCACGACATCACGAGAAACACCGCCTCAATCCGGATATAAACTTCCGAATCTTCACTCCGGGGTGGCAATCAAGCGAGGAGCAAAATATCCATACTCACGAGAACTTGCGCTCATATTCCTCAATAGAATAAAAACCTTGCTTGAGTTCGGAAGACCTCCACCATTTTCTCTTGAGCCTCATCACCGATGTACTTCTCCTGAACTCGGCCTTGAAGAACTCCCAAGTAGCCGGCGGAGACCACGGTGGTCTCTCACTCAAGGTGGACTCCCACCACCATCTCATTGTGCCCCTAGCACATGAGCCGTACATCTCGGCCTCTGAATATCGGGGCACACCATGATCGAGGAAGGTGTACTCCAAATGGGCAATCCACTGGCTGCCGCTAGCGCATCTCCGGTGGCATCAAACTTCTCGAGCTTCCACTTCACAAAATCCTTCACCACCTACCCAACTCCTCGGCACCCTCGCCATATCAGCCTCGGGGCTACTTGCTCCTGTGGAGTGGAGGTCTTCTTGTGCTCTTTGAACCAATCGAGTCAATTTTGCTCAACTGGGCTCGGGACTCTTCCCGCTTGGCGCCAACAAGGTGCGAGTCTCGCCCTCTGGTCACTCAACATGCTGACCATAAAAGCCCTCATAGACTCGGCAAATTCCGCTCCGGGGAGCGATCTCACGGCGCTCGATCGCCTCAACGCCCGCTCTAGGCGTGCGGGGAGGAGCTCTTTGGTGGGATGCCATCGCCTCTCGGCTTGGGACGATGTCCCTACTGATGTCGATCCGATCCACGATACCTCGACACCGCTCTCGAACCTCTCTCTCCGATGCGGGTGGTAGCATCTTTGGCGATCTACATCCAAACCAACAACGAATAAAAACACGCTCTGTCACCATTCCACAACACCAAACAAGGCATACACTAGATGAAAGGTATTGGAAATTCTTAACCCTTTTTTTTTTTCTTTCTAAAACAATAAACCTAGGCGTACTGATGGTGATGCCTTGAGTCTTTGGTGATCATGGAAGGACGACCTACAACAAAAGGTCAGTCTACAGAATCTATGACTCTGGGCTCTGATACCAACTGTAAAGACCCGACCCAAAAAGGGCACTAAATAGGCCTTTACCCCAATGCATGTATTAAAAGGAAAAGACATGATGCAAATAAAGTTTTCGAATTCCCATTAAATCAAAACATTCAAGATTCATTCAGAACAATAAAGTCTCATGAAAACTCGTCCCTGTCTCCAAGCACTGTTTCACAGACAAATACATTTCCAACGATTTACTACGATCAGAGATTTTATTAAAAACATTTAAAACATCCTCAAATTCAACAAATTTGGAATCCACAAATAATTCGAGAAAAGTATCCTAGGGCTCGTGTGCCACATGCATTCGTGGGGAAAAATAACGAAAAGAGTCATAACATAAGAAAAGTCGAGATGACAAGTAGAGATTCCATGATCACGGCTTCTCCTTGACCATCCCGCCTCGCGCCTTGGTTACTGTGGAAAACCACAAAATAAGGGTGAGTAACGAATTACTCAAGAAGAATCCCCAACCAGGGTACAATACGATATAAAAGATCATCTAGAAGAATGTATGCAAGCCATGAGTATAAACACAGAGCGGAGCACATAGCTAAGTCCACACTTGGACCTCGGATGCCAACTCGTGGTCTTAGTCAGGAAAAATACCACCACACACTATACGCCCTATACGGAAACAAGTCCGGCCTCGGCACATCTCTCATCGTCGATACGAAAGGTGCACTAGCTCAAGACCCGAAGAGCTCTCCGGTCGGCTTGTTGTAATGAGCGTCGGCATGCACGGCGTGCTACTGCGAACTATGGGGGTGCGGGTCTAGTGGCAAGCCGCCCATGTCCGATCCACCACGCCTAACTAAATCTACGGATCGGTGTCACCGACATAGGGGTGTGAGACACGCACACGTGGACTATGTCACTGAACCACCGCAATCGAGGCTAAGGGAATCGGTCGTGGTAGGCTTACACCCAGAAGCCGTCCTTGCCCTATCGGTGGCAATCAAGGGCTACGGCCGAACACGCCGAGGACGTGTCGATCGCCGGGACGAGGCAATGCCAAGTCATCATCCTAATCGTTGGGGCATTTAACGACCGCCACCCTCACCCAAGATTGCGGGGCCACCGTTAGGGTTAGCTAAACCCTAACGGGATCAGGGACGGAGTACCATCTCGTACGTCCCTGTTGGGGATGCAAGTTACGTTATGCATCCGGCCCGGATGATGCTACCTACCTGAACTCTAAATCATAGCAATAATAACAAATCATACAATGCAGTAAAATATGTGCTCAACAGATACAAGGAACCTAGCATGATACTACGAAGCAAGAACAGATATCGAACATGCCAGAATGGAACAACCTAGCATGGACTAACATGAGAAACAAAACAAGAGTTCATGCCATCGAGAATTTGAACAGAGCACCTAGGGCTAAACATGCTGTTACACATACACATGCATACAAAACAACAATCACAAATATACCGCAGGGCCCACACAACTCCGGTAAGAAATCCTTACCTTGGTCGGAAGGCTTCTACACACAAATCCTAAGCTGCGGAACAATCCCGAGCTAGCGAGCGGGAACCTAACAAACCAATAATAGTCAATACCTAAAAAGTCTAAAAACAATAGAACAGCAAGCTCGGCTCAAAGGGAACTCACGCGGCACGGCGACACGAGCTTGGAGCTGGCTGCAAGCCGGCACGGCAGGCTGGCGCTGTCGCTGTGGCTGCTGCGCACGGATACCGCGGCGAGGGGCGCGCGCGTATGGCGAAGCGCTCGGGCGTGCGGGCGAGCAGCAGCGGCGGCGCACGCGGCGCTGGCGGCGGCGGCGAGCGCGACACGGCCTTGGCGGGCGCGCTGCGCGGCGGCGCGTCTGGCGTCTCGCTGCTGCGCGCGATCCGCACGACGACGCAGCGATGGCGTGCGGGAGGGCCGCGACGGTGGATCTGGCGCGACACAGCGAGCGATAAGCGCGGCGGCGATCTGGCGCGGTTGTTGTCCCGACGCTGCCGGCGGTGGGCCGCTTCAACAGATCTGGCGAGGGGCTGGCCGGTGGGCGGCGACGATGGGCTCGCTGGTGGCTTCTCTCGGTGGGCCGCAAACCACACAACACACACAACACTCTACTTCTTACCTTCTCGGCAAGCATCAATAACCAAATGAGGAGATGAAGAGGATGAAGACTGTAAAGACCCAACCGAAAATGGAACTAAATCTAGGTCTTTACTCAAAGATGCAAATTTAAAACATAAAAGGACCCGATCAGTCGGATTAAAAACTTTTCAAACACATGAGCGGAAAACAATCAAAACAAAGTAAACATTCATTAGGCAAAAACGAACCATTCAAATTAAAATGGTTGGATCGATCAACTTTCCTTAAAAACATAAAAGTTCCAATCATAGTTTTCCCTACGGATCTAAGTCCAACTACATGCTAAAATCCAAAAGCAGTAAAATAAGACACGACACAGCCAGTGTCAAGAAGCATCCATGATCTCGGCTCTCTCCGCTAGCCACCTCGGTCTTTGTCCCAAGTTACTCGTGGAAGAAACCACGATAAGGGTGAGTATAAACATACTCGGTAAGAACCCCGACCGGGAGTGCGATCACGATGCAATCTATCATCGCTGACCTAGTACACATGCCACAAATATCAACACGGATCTTAGCTCAATGAGCTCACAAGGCAAATCGGAATCCACGGAAGTCTCCTACTTAGGCCTAATGATTGGCTCTCAAACCAATCCCGGGACATCTCCAAGGGTCTTTCTCCCTTGGCCAATTGATCAGCTCAAAAACCGATCCCAAGATGTCCGACACCCTCGAGGGTCTTTCTCCCTCGACCAATTGATTAACTCTAAAGTCAATCCCAATGGGTGTCCTCAAGGGTCTCTTACCCTCGCTATAATCTGGACTATCGGGAGAGTACCAAGTCCGGCTCTAAACAAGAAGGAACTGGTGTACTCACGAACATTAGCCCGGGGGAGCTCTCCGAACCGGCTACTAACGCGTGTGCGCGCACACCGCATGCTCTTCTGCAACCGGCGTAAATGCGGGGGCCTAAGGGCAAACTTACGCGGGCAGTACGCATGCCTAAGACTCCGAAGCGGTGTCGCGATCACGGTGAGTGCGAGGCCCTCGGCACTCATCTGTGCGGCTGTACCACCACGACTGAAGCTAAGAACCGCCAAGGTAGGCTTGCACCGTTGGCAGGGTTCCGCTCTAGCAGGCTACAAACTAGGCTTATGCCAATGAGGTAGCTAATCCTCACTGGCTGCCGGGGGAAGCAAGGTACGTTATGCTTCGCTCTACTCCCGACCGGTGGGGACAAGGTACGTTATGTCGCTCTCGGCCTCTAGATGAAGACAAACCCTATCATACTAGCTTAGACTACCAAGTACGTGATTTCTGGCTAACATCCACAAAGACATCTGTCATACATAGCCTAGCATGATACTACGAGCTTAAAGCGGGAATCTCAAGCATCTTTGGAAGAACAAACCTAGCATGGCACTAACATGAACAAAAATGCAAAACATGCTAGCAAGAATTCAATCACTAGCTATCCTATCCGCTAACATGCTCATAAAGGTAAACAAGCATACAAGGCACAATTAAGAAAGCATAGCAGGGTCCACACAACCACGGTAGGAAGTCCTTACACGGAAACAAGTGGAGAATAGCTATCACAACCAAAAAGACCCTCGAGCTTAATACGAACTCGAGCAACCTAGGCATAAATAAAGCATCCTAAGTAAATACATACAGCAGCCAGAAGCTTAGAAAACACAAAGGGATTGGTTCGGGAATTACCACCGAGAAGACACGGGCCTCGGCAGCAAGGAGGGTGGCTTGGGGGCCGCTTCTGTGGTAGGTGGGCGCTGTGCGCTGGCGCCTGGCGCTGGCGCAGGGCTTGCTTGCGGCACGTCGGGCGGACGACGCAGGGTGCGGCAACAAGGTGTGCGGTGCGCAGGCGGCGACAGCGAGCGAGCAGCTGGTTGGTTGGCGCGCGGCCAGGGTCGTGCTGGAGTTGGCGCTGGCGGCGGGTCGCGCTGAGCGGCGGGGGCAGCGCGGCGGCGCGCGCGCGTCGAGGCTGCGTTGCGGCCTTTGTGTGACCACGAGCGACGTCGGCGGTCTTTGGCGGCTACTGGCGACGTCGGCGGCGATGGGGTGCGACGGTGGGGCTTACAGTCGGCAGCGGCACGATGGCCGGGCGAAGGGGGCGGGCGGCGTGGTGCAGTGCGGTGCGGGCAGGTGTCTTGGGGCAGTGCATGCGGCGAGGGTGGTGCGTGCGGCTAGGGTGGGTGGCTCGGGGTGGCTCGATGGTGTGGCTAGGGCTGCTCGGCTAGGGTTTTAGGAGAGAGAGAGAGAGAGAGAGAGAGAGAGAGAGAATGCGGCTAAGAGGGGAAAATTAGGAGTTTCTTGATTTTCCTTCTTTTCCTTATTTTTAAATAGGTTAGGAGACCTAAATTCCTTTCCCAAGGCTTTTCTCTTACGGGTCCCGGCCAAAGAAATTCTTTTCTCTTTTTTTTTTCTTTTTAATTAAGACTCTTTTCTTAAAACTCCACATTCACCATTTAGGGCAAGGCTCAAATCCCAAAAGATTAAATTAATTTTCCAATTAATTTTGTTATTAGGGAAGGAAAAGCGGGGCCGTTACAATACTCCCCCTTAAAAGACTTTCGTCCCCGAAAGTCCTAAGACTGGAACAACTCAGGGTAATGAGTCCTCATCTCATCCTCTAGCTCCCACGTCGCTTCCTCTCGCCCTCTGATGCCTCCAAAGAACCTTTACTAAACTTATCTCTCGGTTGCGCAATACCTTGCGCTCATAAGCCAAAATTTGCACGGGCTTCTCCTCGAAGGATAAATCTTTACTCATGTAAAGACCCAACCCGAAAATGGAACTAAATCTAGGTCTTTACTCAGCATGCAAATTTAAAACATAAAAGGACCCAGCCACGGTCGGATTAAAAACTTTTCAAACACATGAAGCGGGAAAACAATCAAAACAAAGTAAACATTCATTAGGCAAAAACGAACCATTCAAATTAAAGCGATGGGATCGATCAAGACTTTACTTAAAAACATAAAATAGTTCAAATCATAGTTTTCCCTACGGATCTAAGTCCAACTACATCTTTGAAATCCAAAAGCGAAGTAAAATAAGACACGACAGAGTGTCAAGAAAGATCCATGATCTCGGCTCTCTCCGTTAGCCACCCGGTCTTTGTCCCAAGTTACCGTGGAAGAAACCACGATAAGGGTGAGTATAAACATACTCGGTAAGAACCCCGACCAGGAGTGCGATACGATGCAATCTATCATCTAGCGACCTAGTACACATGCCACAAATATCAACACGGATCTTAGCTCAATGAGCTCACAAGGCAAATCCGGAATCCACGGAAGTCTCCTACTTAGGCCTAATGATTGGCTCTCAAACCAATCCCGGGACATCTCCAAGGGTCTTTCTCCCTTGGCCAATTGATCATCTCAAAAACCGATCCCAAGATGTCAGACACCCTCGAGGTCTTTCTCCTCGACCAATTGATTAACTCTAAAGTCAATCCCAATGGGTGTCCTCAAGGGTCTCTTACCCTCGCTATAAATCTAGACTATCGGGAGAGTACCCAAGTCCGGCTCTAAACAAGAAGGCGGTGTACTCACGAACATTAGCCCGGGGAGCTCTCCGAGGCCGGCTACTAACGCGTGTGCGCGCGCACACCGCATGCTCTTCTCGCAACCGGCGTAAATGCGGGGCCTAAGGGCAAACTACGCGGGCAGCACGCATGCCTAAGACTCGAAAGCGGTGTCACCGAACACGAGAGTGCGAGGCCCTCGGCACTCATCTGCGTGCGGCACTGTACCACCGACACGAAGCTAAGAACCAGGCCAAGGCGAGCTTGCACCGTTGGCGTGGTTCCGCTCTAGCGAGCTACAAACTAGGCTTATGCCAATGAGGTAGCTAATCCTCACCTGGTCAGCCGGGGAAGCAAGGTACGTTATGCTTCGCTCTACTCCCGACCGGTGGGGACAAGGTACGTTATGTCCGCTCTCGGCCTCGGATGATGACAAACCCTATTATACTAGCTAAGACTACCAAGTACGTGATTCTGGCTAACATCCACAAAGACATCTGTCATACATAGCCTAGCATGATACTACGAGCTTAAAGCGGGAATCTCAAGCATCTTTGGAAGAACAAACCTAGCATGGCACTAACATGTACAAAAGGCAAAACATGCTAGCAAGAATTCAATCACTAGCTATCCTATCCACTAACATGCTCATAAAGGTAAACAAGCATACAAGGCACAATTAAGAAAGCATAGCGGGGTCCACACAACCACGGTAGGAAGTCCTTACACTGGAAACAAGTGGAGAATAGCTATCACAACCAAAAAGACCCTCGAGCTTAATACGAACTCGAGCAACCTAGGCATAAATAAAGCATCCTAAGTAAATACATACTGTGCACGAAGCTTAGAAAACACAAAGGGATTGGTTCGGGAATTACCACCGAGAAGACACGGCCCGGCAGCTAGTGAGGAGGGTGGCTTGGGCGCCGCCGCAGTGCGGGCCTGGGGCGCTGGCGCTGGCGCTGGGCGCTGGGCGCTGGGCGCTGGGCGCTGAGGCGCGTGACACGTCAGCGGACGCGCAGGCAGCGCAGGCGGTGTGTGTCTGCAGTAAGGCGACGCGCGAGCGCAGCTCGGCTGGCTGGCGCGCGTGGCGAGGGGTCGTTGGAGTGGAGTGGGCGCGCGGCAGGGTCGCGCTGAGAGCGGGGCGCAGCGCGCGCGGCGCGCGCTGAGGCTGCGTTGCGGCCTTTGTCGCGACCACGAGCGACGCCGGCGGCGGCTGGCGCGCCACGGCGACGCGTCGGCGGCGGCGATAAGTGCGCGGCGGTGGGGCTGGTTCGCAGCGCAGCGTCGCGGCGCGGCAGCGGTGGGGCGGTTCGTGGTGGTGCAGTGCGGTGCGGGGTGTTGCGTGTGGGCGGTGTCTGGCGGGGGTGGTGCGTGCGCGGCTAGAAATTGGGTGGCTCGGGGTGGCTCGATGGTGTGGCTAGGGCTGCTCGGCTAGGGTTTTAGGAGAGAGAGAGAGAGAGAGAGAGAGAGAGAGAGAGTGCGGCTAGGAGGGGAAAAATTAGGAGTTTCTTGATTTTCCTTCTTTTCCTTATTTTTAAATAGGGTAGGAGACCTAAATTCCTTTCCCAAGGCTTTTCTCTTGCGGGTCCCGGCCAAAGAAATTCTTTTCTCTTTTTCTTTTTAATTAAGACTCTTTTCTTAAAACTCCACATTCACCATTTAGGGCAAGGCTCAAATCCCAAAAGATCCAATTAATTCCCAATTAATTTTGCTATTAACCGGGAAGGAAAACAGGGCCGTTACAACTCAACTCTAGGGGCTCATGCTCTAGCACATGCGAAGGATCTGCCACGTACTTTCTCAACATCGAAACGTGGAACACATTATGCACCGCTGACAAAGACGGGGGTAAAGCTAACCGATAGGCCACTGCTCCGATCCGCTCAAGGATCTCAAAAGGCCCTACAAACACGGGGCTCAAACTTGCCTCGCTTTCCAAACCTTAACACCCCACGCATAGGTGCTACTTTCAGAAAACATGATGACCCACCTCAAACTCCAAGTCTCTACGCCTCACATCGGCGTAACTTTTTCTCGCCTACTTTGTGTCTTTGTCAACATGCGAGCCCTTATCTTTACGCAGATCTGCGTCGTTTCGTCATCCGAAGTAACTCGGGTCCCGTAACCCGCCTATCCCCAACCTCCTCCCGAACACTGGGGATCTACGGCGCTTACCATACGATTGCCTCGAATGGGGCCATCTCGAATAGTCGCCGATAATTTGTTGTTGTAAGCGAACTCCATCAAAAATGCAGTCTTGGTCCCAAGCTGCTGGGAAGTCCAAGACACGGGCTCTCAACATGTCTTCGAATCGATTCACCCTCTCGATCGACCATCGGTTTGAGGTGGAAGGCGATCTTGGCGCACTCGTTCAGACCTTACGAGCGCTCTCGGAAGAGAGATGTGAACCGAGAATCCCGATCGATACTATCTTTGCGGGTACCCGTGGTACCGCACAACCTGCTCAAGGAACAAGCGTGCCCACTGTTCCACGCGGTATAACTAATCTTCCGGGAATAAAGTGTGCACTCTTGGTCACCGGTCCACTACTACCCAGATCCGAGTGAACCCTCTCGGTGTCCTCGGCAACCCGAGAGATAAAATCCATCGAAATCTCATCCCACTTCCTTTGTGGAACATACTTAACGGCCGCAATAAACTGCGGGTTTACATGCGGGGCCTTCACTTGTTGACAAGTGAGACACCGCTAACAAACTCCGCTATATCTCGCTTCATGCCCATCCACGTAACGCCTCGCTTGAGATCTGGTACATCTTGGTACCTCACGGGTGCCAAGTGAATGGGAACTATGTGCCTCGGCGAGCAACTCTGCTCGAACCTCTGCGTCATCCGGGACGCACAATCGACTCTCGGTACCTCAAGCCTTCGTGCGGTGCCACAACAAAGTCGAAATCGCCATCGGCCTTAACCCTCTCGAGCAATCTCCTCAACTTGGGATCACTCGGTGATCTGTCGATGATCCTCTCGCTAGCGGCGACGGCTGAAGGCGATAGTTGGGCTACCTCGGCGGTAACCTCTCCCAACAAGACTACAATACCGGTTCGCTCAAACACTTTCCGAAATTCAACTTGGGAGCTCGGCAAAGGCTGCTTGAATGCGACGTCTTTCTACTCAATGCATCAGCCACAACATTGGCTTTTAGGGATGATACAAAATCTCACGATCGTGAGTCCTTTACTAACTCGAGCCACCTCCTCGCCTCATGTTCAACTCCTTACGAGTGAAGAAGTATTTGAGGCTCGTGGTGATCTGTGAACAAGCTGAATCCTCTCACCATATAAGTAGTGCCTCCAAATCTTTAGAGCAAAAACAAGCTGTGACCAACTCCATATCATGAGTTGGATAGTTCTTCTCATAAGGCTTCAATCGTGGGAAGCATAAGCTATCACCTTCCCGTCTTTTCATCAACACACAACCTAAACCATATTTGGAAGCATCACTATAAACTACGAAACCTCCTGTTCCTTCGGAATCGCCAACACAGTCTTGCCGTCGCTGCCGAGCTTAAGCCGGGCAAAACTTTCCTCACATCTAGCATCCCAAATAAAGTCAACACCCTTCTTGGTCAGACGGGTTAGAGTGCCGCCTTAGCGGAAAAGTCTTTCACGAAGCGCCGGTAATAACCTCGCCGGACCAAAAAGTCTGCGTATCTCGGCGACCGTCGTCGGTCCCGCCCATGAGCTAATCGCCTCTATCTTTGCGGGGTCCACCGCTATACCATCTCTTGACACGATATGTCCAAGGAAGGCTACTCTCTCTAGCCAAAATTCACACTTAGAGAACTTTGCGAACAAGCTGGTTCTCACGCAATCTTTGTCAAAACTTGCCTCAAATGCGAAGCATGGTCCTCCTTTGTCTGGAATAAATCAAAATGTCGTTTATGAATACGATAACGAAGTTATCCAAGAATGCCTTGAACACTCTGTCCATCATGTCCATAAACGCTGCGGGGGCCTTCGTGAGTCCGAAAGACATGACCACGAACTCATAATGACCATACCTCGATCGAACGCGGTCTTGGGATATCTCGCATCTCGAATCCTCGGTGATGGTACCACGACCTCAAATCAATCTTAGAAAACACCGAGTCTCTGAAGGTGATCAAAGCAGATCATCTATACGCGCGGCGGGGATACTTATTCTTCACCGTGACTTTATTCGATTCTCTATAGTCTATACACAAGCGCATGGATCCATCCTTCTTCTTAACAACAGGGCGGAGTGCTCCCCACGGGACACACTCGGACGGATGAAACCTCGATCCGGCATCTCTTGCAAGCGCACTTTGAGTTCTCTCAACTCGGTGGCGCCATACGACACGGGGCTTTGGAAATGGGAAGAGTCCACGGCTCCGGCTCAATGGTGAAGTCCAACTCCCGCCTGAGGTAAACCCAGCAACTCTTCGGGGAAAACATCTACAAACTCTTGCACCACGGGGACCATGTCAGCGATCCAACGCAGATACTACTATCTCTCGGCGGCTTTGCCAAGAAGCCCCAAGCTCCTCGAGCCAACAATCTATGGGCTTTCATTTGCGGAGATCAAAGCGGGCAAGTTCCTCCTGGACACCGCATGAAACTTGAAGCTCGGCCTCAGAGGCGGCCTAAACACCACTTCTTTCGTGGCGGTCTATCAATGCATGGTTCTCTCGCCAACCAATCCATGCCAATGATCACATCGAAACCGCTCATAGACGGCACTATGAGGGTAGCCTCTAAAATCTCATCGGATATCCGTATCGGCCATGCTTAACTCTACCGCTAGCTAACATACTCACACCGGAAGGAGTGGCAACACACAGCTCAAACCCTAGAGGTTCGAGCTCCACACAAGCTTGTCTAACGAATGCATCGAAACAAAGGAATGGGTCGAACCCGAATCAAACAATACAAATGCATAGTCTTTGTAAGACAAGCGGCGTACTGCAATCGCATCATCGATGCGCTCCGCCTCCTGGCGGGTAGTGGCAAACACCCGCCCTGCTTTGTTGGGCGGTCCCGCTCTCTTGCTAAATCTCGAGTGCGAGAATCGGCCAAGTGCCCCTCCTTGCCACATCGTAGCAAGCGCGGGCGATGCTCCACACAGAGACCATAATGTGCCTTTCCGCACTTGTTGCAATGAGTGTTTGCTGGTCCCGCCCTGCTTTGGCGATCCTGGGCTCTACCACGAGGTCGGCGGCGATCTCGACCAACTGGGTGGCCTGCCGGCATGAGTCTCAGTCGACGACGATTGAGCGGAAACCACTAGAAGTCCCAGCACTTCCTCTTGCGCCGAGAATCACTCTTTGGGCGAATTGAGTGAAGCAGAAGTGGCGCGCAAGGATCTGACTGGCGGATACCGGGTTATAAATCGTGGCCAACTCCTTTGCTCGATCATAACTCTCGGGAGGCGAGTGCTCGAACATCCCGAGCAACCTCCTTCCTCGGCCCACAAATGAACTTCTTAGTCTTGAGCTCCTCGGTGGCAATGAGCTCGGTGCGAAATAGCTATACTCGGAGAACTTCTTCTCATAGGCGCAATATACTCTCGATCCCTGTTTTCAGATTTGAGAAGGCCTCTGCCATCTCCTGCTGAGCCTCGTCATTAACATACTTAGCTCGAACTTCGTTCTAAAGAACTCCCAGTGGTGGAGAAGACCCATTTGGTCTAGCTCTATCTGTGGACTCCCACCACCACTCGGTGTGTCGGAGAGAACATGGGCCGCACATCTCGGCCTCTGTACATCTGGGCATCCCATAACTCTAAAGATGTACTCCATTCTTGCCAACCACTGATCGCCACAAGTGGGTTCTCTGAGCGTCAAATTCTCTTGGCTTCCACTTGGTGAAATCTTTCAACCACTTGCCAAACTCAGCAGCTCCTCTGCACTATCAAGTGAGTCTGAGTGGTCACGATGACCTGCCCCTCGGTTGAGCTACCGGAGCTACAGAACTCTTTGGAGGCGCTGGGGTGCTCTTTGCATGAGCTGTGTCAACTGGGCTATCTGTGCCCTAGACTCTCTCTCTGCTGTTTGCTAGCTGCGCGCTGAGTCTCGACTCTCTCTGCTCGGCCATTAGGCCCATCATCATGTCTCTCATAGCGAAATATCTCCTCCTGGAGCTGCACCTTGAGGCATAGCAGCCTCCGCCCCTTCTCTGGGCAAGTTAACCTCTGGTGCCACGGGCGCCTACGAGCTTGATATACCACAGGCTGCTGGCTCTGCGGCATCTCTATTTGCGATTCAGACGGACTGCTCCACTACGTGTAACCGGCATCTTGGCGATCTCTACGGAAACCACAACAGGTTAGTCCACGCTCGGACTTTCTCTGTCAACAAAGATAACACATGTGTCTTGCATATAGTATCATAAACAAACCCTTAGCTTATTGAACTTAGACAAACTGGCGGCCTTGGAGTCTTTGGAGATCATGGGAACACAACCTACAAGCAGGTTAGTCTACGAGAATCTATGACTCGTGCTCACGATACCAAGCTGTAAAGACCCAACCCGAAAATGGAACTAAATCTAGGTCTTTACTCAAAGATGCAAATTTAAAACATAAAAGGACCCGATCGAGTCGGATTAAAAACTTTTCAAACACATGAGCGGAAAACAATCAAAACAAAGTAAACATTCATTAGGCAAAAACGAACCATTCAAATTAAAACAAATGGTGATCGGTACTTTCCTTAAAAACATAAAAGTTCCAATCATAGTTTTCCCTACGGATCTAAGTCCAACTACATGCTGAAATCCAAAAGCAGTAAAATAAGACACGGCAGAGTGTCAGCAGCATCCATGATCTCCCAACTCTCTCCGCTAGCCACCTCGGTCTTTGTCCCCAAGTTACCCGTGGAAGAAACCACGATAAGGGTGAGTATAAACATACTCGAAGAAGAACCCCGACCGGGAGTGCGATACGATGCAATCTATCATCTAGCGACCTAGTACACATGCCACAAATATCAACACGGATCTTAGCTCAATGAGCTCACAAGGCAAATCCGGAATCCACGGAAGTCTCCTACTTAGGCCTAATGATTGGCTCTCAAACCAATCCGGGACATCTCCAAGGGTCTTTCTCCCTTGGCCAATTGATCAGCTCAAAAACCGATCCCAAGATGTCCAGACACCCTCGAGGGTCTTTCTCCTCGACCAATTGATTAACTCTAAAGTCAATCCCAATGGGTGTCCTCAAGGGTCTCTTACCCTCGCTATAAATCTGGACTATCGGGAGAGTACCAAGTCCGGCTCTAAACAAGAAGGAATGGTGTACTCACGAACATTGGCCCGGGAGCTCTCCGAACCGGCTACTAACGCTGCGTGTCGCGCGCACACCGCATGCTCTTTCGCAACCGGCGTAAATGCGCGGGGCCTAAGGGCAAACCACGCGCGGGCAGTGCGCATGCCTAAGACTCGGAAAGCGGTGTCGCGATCACGAGTGCGAGGCCCTCGGCACTCATGCGTGCAAACTGTACCACCGACACGGAAGCTAAGAACCGGCCAAGGTAGGCTTGCACCGTTGGCGGTGGTTCCGCTCTAGCGGAGCTACAAACTAGGCTTATGCCAATGAGGTAGCTAATCCTCACCGGCTGCCGGGGAAGCAAGGTACGTTATGCTTCGCTCTACTCCCGACCGGTGGGGACAAGGTACGTTATGTCCGCTCTCACCTCTAGATGAAGACAAACCCTATCATACTAGCTTAGACTACCAAGCACGTGATTCTGGCTAACATCCACAAAGACATCTCATCATACATAGCCTAGCATGATACTACGAGCTTAAAGCGGGAATCTCAAGCATCTTTGGAAGAACAAACCTAGCATGGCACTAACATGAACAAAAATGCAAAACATGCTAGCAAGAATTCAATCACTAGCTATCCTATCCGCTAACATGCTCATAAAGGTAAACAAGCATACAAGGCACAATTAAGAAAGCATAGCAGGGGTCCACACAACCACGGTAGGAAGTCCTTACACGGAAACAAGTGGAGAATAGCTATCACAACCAAAAAGACCCTCGAGCTTAATACGAACTCGAGCAACATAGGCATAAATAAAGCATCCTAAGTAAATACATCACAGTGACTGAAGCTTAGAAAACACAAAGGGATTGGTTCGGGAATTACCACCGAGAAGACACGGGCCTCGCAGCAAGGAGGGTGGCTTGGGCGCCGCTTGGTGTGGCTGAAGTATTTGGGGGCGCGCAGACACGTCAGGCGGGCAGACGTGCAGGCGGGCGTGCGGGTGTGCGGCGCAAGGCGACAGCGAGCGAGCAGCTCATTGGGTTGGCGCGCGGCGAGGGGTCATGGCTGGAGTTGCGCGCGTGGCGAGGGGTCGCATTGAGGCGGCGAAGCGTGCGGTGTGCGCGTCTGGGCTGCGTTGCGGCTTTGCGGCGACCACAGCGACGTCGGGCGGTCTTTGGCGGCTACGGCGACGTCGGTAGCGGCGATGGGGGTGCGACGGTGGGGCCAGTCGTGCAGCGTCGCGATGCGTGGCGCGAAGCGGGCCGGGCGGCGTGGTGCAGTGCAGTGCGGTCGCGGTGTCTTGGCGGTATGTGGCGGGGGTGGTGCGTGCGGCTAGGGCTGGGTGGCTCGGGGTGGCTCGATGGTGTGGCTAGGGCTGCTCGGCTAGGGTTTTAGGAGAGAGAGAGAGAGAGAGAGAGAGAGAGAATGCGGCTAAGAGGGGAAAAATTAGGAGTTTCTTGATTTTCCTTCTTTTCCTTATTTTTAAATAGGTTAGGAGACCTAAATTCCTTTCCCAAGGCTTTTCTCTTACGGGTCCCGGCCAAAGAAATTCTTTTCTCTTTTTTTTTTTCTTTTTAATTAAGACTCTTTTCTTAAAACTCCACATTCACCATTTAGGGCAAGGCTCAAATCCCAAAAGATTAAATTAATTTTCCAATTAATTTTGTTATTAACCGGGAAGGAAAACGGGGCCGTTACAAAGACTTACCCGGAATGATGATGATCGAACCCAAGGAGATGCAAGGGAAAGAAGAATCGGCAAAGGCTATGGAGAGGAAAGCTTGTGCGGCCAAGAGGTGATTTGGAGAAGAAGATGGAATAAACCTAATTTCTATTTCATTTAACCAAATGCACCAAAACTCCAAATTCCAAGGCTAACCATAAGATGATGTAGGAAGAGCAACAAGAGCACCTAATGGCTCAATTGGCACACATCCCCACAAGCTTCCCAGGAGACCCGGGTTCAAACCCCAACTGCAGCACAATTTCCTTTATTTTTACTTTTGCATCAAACCTTGCTCAAACCACACCACAAATCCTTCCAAAAACCTACATAAATCCATCCAATAATTTTAGTAACTGGAAAAGACACGAACGGCCCTGACGGCCCGACCAAATTACCAAATTACCCCTAGGGCATACCTGGAAGACCGGGATGAAAAAAACCTGGGTCGTTACAACATATTGGACTGCATTGTATGATTTGTTATTATTGCTATGATTTAGAGTTCAGGTAGGTAGCATCATCCGGGCCGGATGCATAACGTAACTTGCATCCCCGACAGGGACGTACGAGATGGTACTACGTCCCTGATCCCGTTAGGGTTTAGCTAACCCTAACGGCTGACCCTGCAATCTTGGGTGAGGGTGGCAGACTGTTAAATGCCTTAACGGTCGGGATGATGACTTGGCATTGCCTCGTCCCCAGCAGTCAACACGTCCTCAGCGTGTTCGGCCGTAGCCCTTGATTGCCACCTGATAGGGCAAGGACGGCTTCCTGGTGTAAGCCTACCACGACCGATTCCTTAGCCTCAGGTGCAGTGGTTCAGGCTGACATAGTCCACGTGTCCAGGTCTCACACCCCTATGTCAGTGACACCGATCCAGGGATTTAGTTAGGCGTGGTGACTGGACATGGGCAGCTTGCCACTAGACCCGGCACCCCCCATAGTCTGCAGTAGCACGTAGTGCATGCTGACGCTCATTACAGCGCCGACCGGAGAGCTCCTCGGGGTCTTGAGCTAGTGCACCTTTTCGTATCGCGATGAGGCAGTGAGGCGGGACTTGTTTCCCGTATAGGGCGTATAGTGTGTGGTGGTATTTTTCCGGACTAAGACCCTGAGTTGGCATCCGAGGTCCAAGTGTGGACTTAGCTATGTGCTCCGCTCTGTGTTTATACTCATGGCTTGCATACATTATTCTAGATGATCTTTTATATCGTATTGTACCCCGATTGGGGATTCTTACTGAGTAATTCGTTACTCACCCTTATTTTGTGGCTTTCCACAGGTAACCAAGGCGCGCGAGCGGGATGGTGAAGGAGAAGCTGTGATCATGGAATCTGCTTTGTCATCTCGACTTTTCTTATGTTATGACTCTTTTCGTTATTTTTCCCTGAATGCGCATGGCAAGGCACGAGAGCCTAGGATACTTTTCAATTATTTGTGGATTCCGGCTTTGTTGAATTTGAGGATGTTTTAAATGTTTTTAATAAAATCTCACGATCAGAGTAAAGCTGTTGGAAATGTATTTGTCTGTAAAGCAGTGCTTGGAGACAGGGACGAGTTTTTGATGAGACTTTATTGTTTCGAATGAATCTTGAATGTTTTGATTTCATGGGAATCCGAAAACTTTATTTGCATCATGTCTTTTCCTTTTAATACATGCATTGGGGTAAAGGCCTATTTAGTGCCCTTTTTGGGTCGGGTCTTTACAAGCTCGCCCAGCCCGAGCTCGCCCAGACAGGTCGCGTCGCCCAGCCCGGCCTCATAGTGCCGCTCGTCTCATCTACACCCGTGCTGCCCGGATCCGAGCCGCCTCGTGCCAGATCAAGCGTCTCCTGTAGCTCGCCGTGCCAGATCAAGCGTCTTGTAAGCTCGTTGCGTCGCGCCCGCGCAACTTCCTGGTGTCGAGCCGCGCCGCATGCCCTCGCCTAGCCGAGCTCGCGCCCGCACGCCCTCGCCTCCCTGCAGCTCGTCCGCGCGTTGGCGTCCGCGCCTGAGCGCCCTGCTCGCCCAGCCGTGCCCCAGCGCCTGTGTCAGCGCGCCCAGCTCCTACGCCCATCTGCGCCCAGCAGCTGCCTCGCCCGTGCAGCTGGCTAGTCGCGTGTCAGCCGCGCCTCGTGAGTTGCTCACGAGCCGAGCCCTGTTATTTTATTATATTTAGGCCTATGGATTGTGATTTTTGATGTGTTTGTTAGGTTCGCTTTAGGTTGCTCGGGTTCGATCGCAGCTTAGGTTTCTTGTGTATTGTTGCCTTCCGGCCAGGTAAGGGTTTCTTACCGAGGTTGTGTGGACCCTGCGATTAATTGATAGTATGCCATATCTTGTGATCGTATGAAATTCTAGTGGATAGGTTACATGTTTTCTCTTGCTTCCAGGTTTGTGTTGTACTGGTGTTTCTGTTATATTAGTTACAGGCTAGGGTCTTTTTATCTTGGCATATTCTTGTTCTTGTTATATTCTGATAGTTCCATGTTAGTGCTAGGCAGGTGATCCATAATGTAGGTAAGTCCCGATGGGCCTTTGCCTGCTGTTCCCTTGTGTGTAAGCTCGATGGGCATCATGAGGTTGCTTAAGAGTGTAAGACCCGATGGGCATCTTTGTGATCCTAGCTGGTGTAAGACCCCGATGGGCATCCTAGATGTGTAAGACCCGTGGGGCGCATTGATAGCTAGAGGTGTAAGACCCCGATGGGCATTCGTATGTGTAAGACCACGATGGGCATCATTGTTTAGCTGGTGTAAGACCCCGATGGGCATCCTAGATGTGTAAGACCCCGTTGGGCAGCATTGATAGCTAGAGGTGTAAGACCCCGATGGGCATCCGTATGTGTAAGACCCCGATGGGCATCCTTGTGTGTAAGTCCCCGATGGGCATCATTGTATCATTGTATCCTAGGTTGTGTAAGACCCCGACGGGCATCCAGGTGTAGAACCTAGGATAGGCTGTAGTTGAAAGCCCTTGATAGGCTAGCTCTAGTGTTAGCACATAGCCTAAACCTACCGTTTTGCTCTAAGTCATTGTATGGTTGCATGTCGGTGTGCTAAATGAGATGTTTTCGTATTGTACCCCGGTTGGGGATTCTTACTGAGTAATTCGTTACTCACCCTTATTTCTGTGGTTTTTCCACAGGTAACCATGGTGCGAGACTGGATGGTTGGAGGAGGAGCTGTGATCATGGAAACCTGTTGTTCAACTCTGAGTCTTGTTTATGTTTATGTTTTAAATGTCCTCTGAATGCATGTAGTTGGGCACGGAGCCCTAGGGTGTTTTCTGAATGTATTTTCGGATTCTAGCATTATTGTAACTATTGCAAAGCTTGTATGTTTTAAATAAATCTCTGATCAGAGTGAGTTTTGTAAATGTATTTGTCTTGGAACAGGTGCTTGGAAACAGGGACAGGTTTCAGGAATTTTATGTTGACTTTTTAAATGGTTGTTTTATGTTTTAGTTTTTACTTAGAATCCGAACACCATATTGCAAATTTTATGTAGATTTGAATGCATGCATTGAGGTAATGGCCTATTTTAGAACCCCTTTCGGGTCGGGTCGTTACAGCGGCAACTCTCAACATCCTGGAAACAGAAAAAAAAAACAACCGACAGGGCACGAACCACTCGCCCCACGAGAAAAACTAACTTCTAGCAACTCCAATCCACACCTTGGTCAACACCAAGCACCAACTTGCTACCACACCGGAACCAATCCGGACTCTACCTCAAACAAACTCTAGCTTGCTAGCCTACCAAATCTGCTAGCAACTCACCCGAGGTCTACAACCTACACCACTCCGGTTTGCCAACTGAAACTCACTACTTGGGTCTGACTGAGCTCTGGTGAGGCTCTCCACAACTAGGGTTCTTCGGCAACCCTCGACACACACTGTCGTCTAACGGTCTAACAGCCAACTGCCTGAACAAACAACTCTTTTTCCCAGCATTACAACTATGTTGTCCTGCTCCGAACCTCGAAACCAAAAAGACCAGAAATGCTTCAGAATGTGTCATCCTCCTACTCAAAGCATCAGCCACATCATAGCTTCCACCCAGGGTAAGGATTCCGAGCACCCATAGCAACTACGGTCAGGAACTACGCGACTTCACTACAACCACCATTTGTTCAGTACCATCTAAACTCCAACCATGGACACAAGAGGTTCCACCAACCAAGCTTAGGTTCAACTTAACAAACTTGCCTAAGCAACAACCTGACTACGAGCACGATATCCTTACAACCTCAACTAAAGCCTTACAACATCCACCTAGAGTCCAACTTCTCCAAGAACTGAGCACCCTATCGACAGTAGACAGGCTGAGGCTGGGACTTGTTTCTCGTATAGGGCGTATTGTGTGGTGAGTTATTTCCGGACTAAGACCCTGAGTTGGCATCCGAGGCCCAAGTGTCGGCTAAGCTATGTGCTCTATTCTGTGTTTATATTCATAGCTTGCATACCTTTCTGCTAGATGACCATGTATATCATATTGTACCCCGGTTGGGGATTCTTACTGAGTAATTCGTTACTCACCCTTATTATGTGGTTTTCCACAGGTAACCATGGTGCGAGACAGGATGGCTGGAGGAGGAGCTGTGATCGTGGAAACCCGCTGTTCAACTCTGAGTTTTATGTTTATGATTTAAATGTCCTCTGAATGCATGTAGTTGGGCACGGAGCCCTAGGGTTTTTTCTGAATGTATTTCAGGATTCTAGCATTGTTGTAACTATTGTAAAGTTTGTATGTTTTAAATAAATCTCTGATCAGAGTAAGTTTTGTAAATGTATTTGTCTTGGAACAGGTGCTTGGAAACAGGGACAGGTTCCAGGAATTGATGTTGATTTTTAAATGGATGTTTTATGTTTTAGTTTTTACTTAGAATCCGAACACCCTATTGCGAATTTTCTGTAGATTTGAATGCATGCATTGAGGTAACGACCTATTTTAGAACCCTTTCAGGTCGGGTCGTTATAACCCCAATGCATGCGTTCAAGTAAAGACAATATACAAATATGATTTCGGATTCCAAGTAAAAATTAAAACATTCATCATTCAATCAGAAATCAATACAGTTTACTGAAACCTGTCCCTGTCTCCAAGCACCTGTTTCAAGACAAATACATTTCCAAAAGTTTACTCTAATCAGAGATTTATTAAAATCATTCAAAACTGTAACAGCCCAGTTTTCTATTTCGGGTACCCAGGTGATTTCGGGTCATTATTCGGATGTTCGGATGGGCCGTTAGAGCTGTTTTAACCTTTAAGGGTATTTTGGTATTTTGCTCCCCGGTCAGAGGTTGAGGATTTTCAGGGCTTCAGGGTCATTTCGGCCTTCGTTGAGACTTGATTAATGTTGGTTGCAAGACCCAAGGAGTTTGGGTTAGTTGATTAGAAGTTCGGAGTGTAACGGCCCCGTTTTCCATTCCGGTTGATAGCAAAATTAATTGGAATTTAATTGGTCCCATTGGGATTTGAACCCTTGCCCTAATGGTGAAATTGGAGTTTTTAGAAAAAGAAGATTTAGTTAAAAAGAAAAGAATTTCTTTAGCCGGGACCCGCAAGAGAAAGCCTTGGGAAGGGATTTTAGACCCATTTAAATTAGGAAAAGGAAAGAAAATCCTATTCCCCTTGTTTTGGAAAAATCTCTCTCTCTCTCTCTCTCACTCTCTCTCCTAGCCGACCTCACCAAGAAACCCTAGCCGCCCTAGCCGCACCCCTTTCAGCCCTACTCACCGGCGCCGAGCGCACGGCCACCAGTGCCACAGCCAGCGCACAGGCGCCCATGCCCAGCGTGCCGAGACGCCTCGCATCGCCCTCGCCAGCGCGCCCGATCGCGCCGCCTCGCCCAGCCAGACGCAGCGTCGCGCCGTTCCGCACCGAGCGCCGCCCAGACGCGCGCGCGCCCCGCACCAGCCAGTTGCCACCGCGCGCGCCGCGCGCGTCGCCCTGCCGCGCGCGCGCCGCGCCAAAGCCGCCGTCGCGTCGCCGTGCCGTGCCGCTTCGTCGCGTCCGCCCACAGCAGCGCTGCGCGCTTTGTCGCGATCCGCGCGCAGCCCCACGCCAGCGCCCGTCCCCCCCGCGCGCGCCAAAGCGCCCAGTAGCAGCGCCGTTAGCGCCCGAGCAGCGCCAGCGCCCTGGCCCGCACCAAAGAGGCGCTAAAAGCGCCCCCCTTGCTGCGAGACCCCGTGCCTTCTCGGTTGGTAATTCCCGAACCTATCCCTTTTAGATTTTTAAGGTCTTTGTTCTGCTGTATATTTATTTAGGATGCTTTTAAAATGCTTAGGTTGCTCGGTTTCGCTTTAAAGCTCGAGGGTCATTATTTGATTGTGAAGGTTATTTACGCTGCGTTTCGGTAAGGATTCCTTCACCGTGGTTGTGTGGACCTGCGATGCTTTCTTGATTGTGCCTTATATGCATGTTTACTTTTATGAACATGAATAGTGGATAGGATGACTTGTGATTGCATTCTTGCTAGCATGTTTGCTTGTTTGTACATGTTAGTGCCATGCTAGGATTGTTCTTCCAGCATGCTCGAAATTCCTGCTTTAAGTTCGTAGTATCATGCTAGGTTATGTATGATTGATGATTATATGTATGTTTAGCCAGAATCGGTTACTCTGTACTCTTAGCTAGTATAGTAGGGTTTGTCATCATCCGAGGTGTGAGAGCGGACATAACGTACCTTGTCCCCACCGGTCGGGAGTAAAGCGAAGCATAACGTACATTGCTTGGGGTTGAGGCGGACATAACGTACTTTGTCCCCACCGATTGGAAGTAAAGCTAAGCATAACGTACATTGCTATTTCTCCCCCTCCGGTAGCCAATGAGAATTAGCTACCTCATCGGCATAAGCCTAGTTTGTAGCCTGCTAGAGCGGAACCCGCGCAAGCGGTGCAAGCCTACCTTGGCGGTTCTTAGCTTCAGTCGGTGGTGCACAGCCGCACGGATGAGTGCCGAGGGCCTCGCACTCTCGCGTGTTCGGTGACACCGTTTCCGAGTCTTAGGCATGCGTGCACTGCCCGCGCGTGAGTTTGCCCTTAGGCCCCGCATCTAAGCGGTTGCGAGAAGAGCATGCGGTGTGCGCGCGACACGCTTTAGTCGCCGGTTCGGAGAGAGCTCCCCGGGCTAATGTTCGTGAGTACACGGTTCCTTCGGTTTAGAGCGGACTTGGGTACTCTCCGATAGTCAGATTATAAGCGAGGGTAAGAGGCCCTTGAGGACACCCATTGGGATTGGCTTTGAGTGATCAATTGGCCGAGGAGAAAGACCCTCGGAGATATCCGGGATTGGTTATGAGAGCCAATCATTAGGCGGAAGTAGGAGACTCCGAGGATTCCAGATTCGCCTTGTAAGCTCGTTGAGCTATGATCCGTGTTGGTAGCTTCGTTTGCATGTATACTAGGGTGCTAGATGATTGATGTATCGTATTGTACCCCGGATGGGGATTCTTCTCGAGTATGTTTATACTCACCCTTATTTCTCGTGGTTTTCCACGGGTAACTTAGGACAACAAGGAATGACTAGCGGAGGGAGCCGATTGATCATGGGAGCCGTCGGCACTCTGTCTTTATTGTTTGCATATTTGTTCGGCATGTAGATGGGACAGAGTCCTAGGGAAACATGATGAAAAGTTGTTTGAACTATTTTGAATGTTTTTATATATCTTGCCGGAGCTTGTTTTACTTCGTTGGTTTTCTTAAACAAAGTTGTTGATTATGTTTTAAGCATTCCCGTTCTAAATGTTTTGAAAGGTTTTAAATATGAGCACTAAACCGCTCGGTGAAATATTTAACTTGCATCTTTGAGTGAGAACCTAGGTTTAGGACCGTATTTTGGGTCGGGTTCTTACAGTTGGTATCGAGCACGAGTCATAGATTCTCAGAGACTAACACGCTGCGAGTTGTTGCCCCCATGATCATCGGTACTCGCGGCCGTCGGAGTTTGTGCGAGTTCATTAAGCTAAGGGTTTTATTTTACAACATCGCATCTAGTATACATGTGTTACCCTTGTTTGGCGGTGAGAGCCCAGCGTGGGCTAGGTTTTATGCTTTTGTGCGATCGCCGGTGTGTCGATCGCACCGCAGGAGGTAGACCTTAGACTCCGTGAGGCCATTTGTGGCCCGATTGTGGTTCTCCCCTAGTGAGAGGGTGGAGGTGCTCGTGCAGATCGCTAGTGCATGGATCGCACTCACGAGGAGCGGGGCGCTTGGCATGTCCGATCGAGGAGTTGGATCGTTTGTATGGATGTTGAGGGCGCGTCGAGGTTGTTTAGCCCGCTTGGCGAGTTGGCCCCTGGCGATTGAGTTGCCTAGAGGAGGGGTAGAGGCTAGCACGCCTTAGAGTGAGACTCCTTGAGCAGAGTGTGCTCGACCATGAGGAGTTGATGGCGAGTCTTTTAGCTAACAGAGAGCGGAGACCCAGCGCGATTTGTAGCGCGTAGTGAGGAGTCTTGGGCATAGATAGCCCGGTGGTAGAGTTTATTTAGGAGACACCCCTCCTTGTAGTTCCAGTAGCCGGAGGTTCGGGAGGGCTTGATCGCAGGTTTATGCCGATAAGGTAGTTGGCGTTGATCGAGCCGCCGAGTTTGGCAAGTGGAAGCCTCAGAAATTTGGATGTTTTGAGACCCCATCGCTAGTAGCAAGGTGGTTGGCCAGGATCGAGTTTATCATCCAAGTGTTGGGATGACACGGTGTTGAGGCCGATGACGATGATGTTACGAGGTTGTGGCATGCCGTTCGGTGTTGCTTGATGCGATAGTGTGGTGGTGGAAGTCCCCTGTGAGAGGCGGACCAGCAGAGTCTCCACGACCACCGGTCGATTGGCAAGTCGCCAAGTTAGTAGCTTTTGAGGAAGATGTAGAGACATCTTGTCCTCCCGCAAGCCCTGTAGTCGTTTTGCGGCCAGTTCTTTTAGTACCCTCGTAGCGCGGGGTAGTGTGGAGGTTGCTTGTCACGACTTAATCCGTCCGTGGTTTTTGGTGGCTATTAGAGAGAAGCACCTTACATTAGCATGTTCCGTGTGGAGCTAGGTGCGCCACCCGAGGGTTGGCCTGAGTATTCGTTGAGCATCGAGTGGGATGCGGGAGTGGGCCGTGGCTTGTGCGTTGGACGTGATGTCGAGAGTAGTCTACTCGATTGTTGAGACTCTTGTGTTGAGTGCCATTGCCTCACACGGAGTGTGACCTTCCCTACCCTCAGAGTGGCTTAAAGCCCGTAAAGGGATGTTTGTGTTGTAAAGGAAGTAGTGCCCGTTGGCACCAAGCTTTGAGAGGAGGCCTAGATTCGGGGCGTTGGCACTTTTGTGCAGGTGGTTCCAGACCCTTTGGAGTTTAGCATCCCCACTAGCCTTGTACCCATTTTTACGAAGTTGCATCTGTTTAGATTGCTTAAGAGATCTAGCTCGGTGGTAGTCGAGAGAACTACAAGTGTGAGGTCGTTTGAGGGAAAAGTAGGAGCTTTTCACGGTCACCGAGAGTTGGGTACAAAGGATCTTTGTTGGTTGTTAAGGGCTAGCGCGTCGAGAGATCTCGCGCTTTGTGTTGTGGGCTTGTGAGGCGGTTGGATGGTAGTGTGATTCGATTACCCTTGGAGTTACCCTAATATGAGTAGGGTTGGCATCGAGGATGCGTGGTTGATCCAGCGTTAGAGCCATGAGTTGGATGGTTGAGTGGAGCATTTAGTGGGCACATAGGTATGAGGTATGTCAGATTGGTGTGGTTATGCTCTGGTAAAGAGTGAGTTGACCAATGTAGCTTTCCGTGGTGAGCTGACCCTGAGTGGGTTGAACTCTTGTTGCTCCTTTGCTAGAAGTGGCTCTATTGGGAGGCAAAAGTTGCCTTGTGTGAGAATACTTGTTGGTTTGGATCTTAAGGAACCAAGTTGAGCCTGTACACGCCAATGTACTTTTTGTAGCTCGTTCCGTGGTGTATTTTTCAAGAACCACGAGGGGTTTGGGTTGTGAAACCAAAGTGCTCGATTCCGAGGAGTTAGGACTTTAGTTCTTGGCAAGTGCCCTAACTTGGGTTGAGAGGCTACCGTGCCTGTAGCCGGGTTGTTGCTTAGGCAAGTTATGCTAGTTGGCCCTTGACACAGGTAGAGACATTTCTTGTTGATCGATGGTTGGAGTTCGATTGGAATCTGAACAAGGGGCGTGATAGCAAAATCGCGTAGTTCTTTGGCCGTCATGGCTAAGAGAGTGTTGTTCGGATCCTTACCCAGGTAGAAGCTATGTTGTGGGTGATGCTTGGAGCAAGAGGAAGATTGGGTCTTCCGGTGGTTCCCTTCAGTGGATAGCGACTCGCCGATAGGGGCGATCTAGGGGTCGGGATCGCGCCACCACCGCAGAGTCGAGCTCTGGATCGTCGCCAGGGCGGGCCAGCAAGCGAGCTCATTGCATCAAGTGTGGTAGGCGCGATTCGGATTGTGTGGAGCATCGCCCGTGCTTGCTACAGATGTGGCAAGGAAGAGCTTTTGGCCAGCACAGTTGTTCTTGGTAACCTCCACGTTGTTTTTTTTAGAATTCTTAGCAAGGTGGTGCTTGGCGTTGGCCAAGGTTTGGTTCCTTTGCTTTGTTTTCTAGGGCTAGCTTGGTTCGACCAAGCTGGCGTCGCCTGAGGACTTGTTCCTAGTCAGGTAGTTTTGGGAGTTGGCCACCCCCTCAGCGGTTGAGTAGTACCGCCAGTGCTTGGTTGGTGGTTCAAGCGATTGAGGAATCCTTGGATGTTTCTCCTGAGAGAGTTGGTGGTTGCTACCGTTGAGTTTGAGCAAGACAATGAGCGTGTGAAATTCATTTGTCCCGGAAGTCCGCTTGCTAGGAAATCGTTCTGTAAAGGAAGAGTCGACTTAGCTCCGAGTTGTGTAGTTGATCGAGTAGCGCAGTGGTCGACCCTAGCGAGAGTGTCCTGCGTCTGTTTGATAGCAAGCTTAAAAGTTGTTTGTTCCGCGAGGCGAAGGCCGGCCAGTTCAAAGGCTTTTAGTTGTTGTGCATTCGCAGATTGGCATTTTATTGAGCCACGAGTTGAGTAAGTTGGCACAGAGGTGCCGTGGCATTGGGTGGTAAAGCCCTTGGGTTGCGATCCTCCGGCTATCGTCGTGTTGCTAGTAGCCACGTAATGTTTTATTCCTTGTTGCTCGAGGTTTCCGTGAGAGGAATGTTGTTTGTTTTCTGTCTCGCGATGTTCACCTAGGCGGTGGCTGATCGGATTGCATTGGAAAGTTTGTTGTCGGCCGATGAGGGCTCCGGTTTATTAGTTTGGTGAGTGGAGCTCGTTTCTCGGACCGCTGTCGTTCGAGTGGTGGCGAAGGTGAAGTATCGGCTAGTGTGTGTGGTGGTAGCCGTTTGGTGAACCAGAGAAGTGCCCTTGGCTTTGGTGCTTTGATTTCTCGTAAGATGGTTGCTTTAGTGTTGTGGACGCATGCTATTTGGAGAAGGTTGCCTAGGATCGATCACCGATTAGTGGTTCGAATTGGATTTCGTTAAGGATTGTAGGCAACCAGTGGGGTTCGCAGGTCTCTTGCGAAGTATGAGTAGGCCGTTTAGTTTCTTAAACCTGGGAGGTTCAGTTGTTTGGTCAGCATGGTGAAGGGTCGAGGCTGTTTGATAACAGCTATGAGCATTCAGAGAAGTTATGTCGGAGCGTGGCGTTGAGTTTTAGAGCTTGTGACCCGTTCACGAGTTTGCTGAGAGTAGCACCGTAGAGAGGCGTTCCGAGTTGGGTTAGCATGGATAAGTGAGCCCTAGAGTCGTAAGATCGTTTGAGAGTTGGTGCGAGTCAGAGGATGTGGCTCACCGACTAGTTATCGCATGTTTTCTTCGAAGCTCAGTGTTAGTTCAGTTTTGGTTGAGGTAGTTCGTGGCAGACTCGGCGTCTGTTGGCTTGGAGCCTTTGGGAACCCAAGAGGGATCGGTTTCAAAGAAGGATTTGTGTTGTCTTTTTCAGGAGCTTGGTTGGTTAAGGACCAGTGGAGTTTTTCTAGAGTTGTTTTCGTCTTAGGACTTTTGGGGACGAAAGTCTTTTAAGGGGGGGAGTATTGTAACGGCCCCGTTTTCCATTCCGGTTGATAGCAAAATTAATTGGAATTTAATTGGTCCCATTGGGATTTGAACCCTTGCCCTAATGGTGAAATTGGATTTTTTAGAAAAAGAAGATTTAGTTAAAAAGAAAAGAATTTTTTTAGCCGGGACCCGCAAGAGAAAGCCTTGGGAAGGGATTTTAGACCCATTTAAATTAGGAAAAGGAAAGAAAATCCTATTCCCCTTGTTTTGGAAAAATCTCTCTCTCTCTCTCTCTCTCACTCTCTCTCCTAGCCGACCTCACCAAGAAACCCTAGCCGCCCTAGCGCAAGACCTCGCCACTGCTCGGCCCGAGCGCACCAGCGGCCATTTTTGCAGCAGCCAGCAGCGCACAGCGGCCCATGCCCAGCGTGCCAGAGACGCCAGATCGCCGCCGCGCGCGCGCGCCCGGGCGCCATCGCGCCTCGCCTCGCCAGCCCAGACGCGTCGCGCCGTTCCGCACCGAGCCGCAGAGCGCGCGCGCGCCCCGCACGAGCCGCCCGACACGCACCGCGCGCTTGCCGCCACGCGCGCGCGCGCGCCAAGACCGTCCGCGTCGCCGTGCCGTGCCGCTTCGTCGCGTCCGCCCACAGCCCAGCGCGCACCAGCGCCAGCGCCCGTCCCTACGCCCTGCCAGCGCCAGCAGAAGTAGCGCCGCGTTAGCGCAGCGAGCAGCGCCAGCGCCCAGCACCGCACTCAAAGAGCGCCAAAATCGCTTCTTGCTGCGAGACCCGTGCCTTCTCGGTTGGTAATTCCGAACCTATCCCTTTTAGATTTTTAAGTCTGCTGCTTTGCTGTATATTTATTTAGGATGCTTTTAAAATGCTTAGGTTGCTCTGTTTCGCTTTAAAGCTCGAGGGTCATTATTTGATTGTGAAGGTTATTTCTTCTCGTTTCCAGGTAAGGATTCCTTACCGTGGTTGTGTGGACCCTGCGATGCTTTCTTGATTGTGCCTTATATGCATGTTTACTTTTATGAACATGAATAGTGGATAGGACAGCTTGTGATTGCATTCTTGCTAGCATGTTTGCTTGTTTTTACATGTTAGTGCCATGCTAGGATTGTTCTTCCAGCATGCTCGAAATTCCTGCTTTAAGTTCGTAGTATCATGCTAGGTTATGTATGATTGATGATTATATGTATGTTTAGCCAGGAATCAGTTACTCTGTACTCTTAGCTAGTATAGTAGGGTTTGTCATCATCCAGAGGCTGAGAGCGGACATAACGTACCTTGTCCCCACCGGTCGGGAGTAAAGCGAAGCATAACGTACATTGCTTCAGGGGTTGAGGGCGGACATAACGTACTTTGTCCCCACTGATTGGAAGTAAAGCTAAGCATAACGTACATTGCTATTTCTCCCCCCTCCCGGCAGCCAATGTAAGAACCCGACCCAAAACATGGTCCTAAACCTGGGATCTTACTCAGCATGCAAGTTAAATATGATAACAAGCGGTTTAGAGCTTGCATTTAAAAACCTTTCAAAACATATGAGAAGGGGGAGCCCTTAAAACATAACCAACAATTTAAGTTTAAACAATCCAACAAAGTAAAACATCACGGCGGTGTTTAATAAAATGTACAATACAATTTAAGCAACGTTTTAAACAATGTTCCCTAGGACTCTGTCCATCTACATTTGAATAAACAATGCAATAAATAAAGACAGAGTGCCTGGCGGTTCCCCATGATCAATCGGCTCCCTCCGCTAGCCCTCCCGGTGTTGTCCCAAGTTACTGAAAAATAAATAAGGGTGAGTATAAACATACTCAGTAAGAATCCCCAACCGGGTACAATACGATACATCAGTCATCTAGCACCTCAATATGCAAGCAAACAGCTACCAACACAGATCATAGCTCAACGAGCTCATAACACAAGATCTGGAAACATCGAAAAAGTCTCTTACTTCCGGAATCATCGGAAGTCTCCTACTTCGGCCTAATGATTGGTTCTCATAACCAATCCCGGGACATCTCCGAGGGTCTTTTTCCTCGGCCAATTGATCACTCAAAAACCGATCCCAAGATGTCCGACACCCTCGAGGGTCTTTCTCCTCGACCACTTGATTAGCTCAAAAGCCAATCCCAATGGGTGTCCTCAAGGGCCTCTTACCCTCGCTAAAAATCTGGACTATCGGGAGAGTACCCATGATCGGCTCTAAAGCTGGAAGGAATCGGTGTACTCACGAACATTAGCCCGGGAGCTCTCCGAACCGGCATTAACGCGCGCGTGTGCGCGCACACCGCATGCTCTTCTCGCAACCGGCGTAAATGCGGGGCCTAAGGGCAAACTACGCGGGCAGCACGCATGCCTAAGACTCGGAAACGGTGTCATCGAACACGAGTGCGAGGCCCTCGGCACTCATCATGCATGCGGCTGTACCCACCGACACGGAAGCTAAGAACCGCCAAGGCGGCTTGCACCGTTGGCGGGGTTCCGCTCTAGCGAGCTACAAACTAGGCTTATGCCGATGTGGTAGCTACATCCACATCGGTGCCGGGGAAGCAATGTACGTTATGCTTCGCTCTACTACCCCGACCGGTGGGGACAAAGTACGTTATGTCCGCTCTCGGCCTACGGATGATGACAAACCCTACTACTCTATCCAAGAATACCGAGTAAATCAATGATTCTGGCTAGCAAGCAATGACCGACATCAATCACGTTTACCTAGCATGATACTACAACTTAAGCAGGAATCACAAGCATTTGGAAGAACAAACCTAGCATGGCACTAACATGTAAAATCAACAAACATGCTAGCAAGAGATCAACAAAGTCGCCTATCACTATCATGCTCATAACAATTAGCAAACATACAAGGCACAATCGAGACATATCGCAGGTCCACACAACCACGGTAAGAAATCCTTACAGGACAAGCGAGAAAATAATCATAACTCAACCAAGCGATCCTCGAGCCTCTAATCGAACCCAAACAACCTAAACATAAAATAAAGCACCCAAATCAAATCCCTAAATAGCACCAACAAAATCGGGGCCCAACGAAGAAAAGACTCTCGGAAAATACCATCCGAGAAGCCACAAGGCTCGGGCCAACCAGACACACACAGCAGTGTGGCGGGCTGGGCATGTGGGCGCAGGCGTGGCGGCGGCGCAGTTGCGCAGGCGGGCGGGGCGGAAAGCAAAGCGCACGGCGCGAGCTCGGCTTCGGCTGGCGGCGACACACGGCGCGCTTGACAGAGGACGGCGCACGGGCGCGCGCGCGAGGCGACACGACGCGACGGGCTCAGGGGCGCTCGGGGAGGCACGGTGACCTACTGAGGGCGAAAGCGACTCAAGACGAGAGGCGGCTCGGGCGATGCCGACGGGATCGGCGCGACCAAGGCGAGGGCGATCGCGATCTGGACTCGGCGCGACCAAGGCGACACGAAGATGGCTCGGGCGATGCAGATCTGGGCTCGGCGCGACTAGGGCGAGGCGGCGACGCGATCGGGCGCTAGGGGGTGGCTCGGCGACGGCGCGGCATGGGTGACTGGGCGGCTGGAGCGAGGGCGCGGCTAGGGCTGGGACGATGCAGCGCGATCTGGGCGCACCTGGCCGGGCGATCTGAGGCGTCTGGTGCGGCGTGGTGGGCGTGGCTATCTTTGGGTGAGCGGTCCGATGCGGCCGGGAGTGGTGCGGCTAGGGCATGGCATTTGGGTGGCTAGGGGGCCGCTGGGCCGAGGAGAGAGAAAGGGAGAGAAAAAGGAATTTTGGGGATTTTGGAAAATAAAAGGGAAAAATAAAAGGAAAAAGGGAATTAAAAGGAAAAATGGGATTTTATCCTCCTTTCCATCCTTAACCAATTTAAATAAGCCTTAAAGTCCTTAAATCCCACTTCCCGGCTTCCTCCTTCGAGACCCGGCTGAAGCAACCTTTTCCAAACAATAACTCTCACTTAAAACAAACTCCCAAATCATCTCTAAGGGCACTGGCTCGAATCCCAAAGGAAACACCCAAACAAAGATCACTTTGCCCAAAACCCAAATCACAACCGAACTCCCAAACGAATACCCCAAACATCTCGGGACTCATGACCACCAACACACAAGCCTCAACGAAGGCGGAGCCGCCTCAAGCCCCGAAAATCCACAAATCTGCCTGGGAGCAAAAGACCAAAATACCCCTAAGGGTAAAAAGCACTCTAACGGCCCAACCGAACCACTGAATCGAACAGGAAGCACCTCGAGAACTGGAATAGAAAATCGGGCGTTACAATACTCCCTCCTTTTAAGACTTTCGTCCTCGAAAGTCCTAAAACGAAACAGCTCTATAAAAACTCCACTGATTCTTAGCCAACTGAACTTCTCGGCTAAAACAACACTAGCCCTTCTCTGAAAACCAAACCCTCTTGGGTTCTCAAAGGCTCAAAGCCACAATGCTCTCGATCACCACACAAACTATCTCAACAAAGAGACAAGGAACACAAAACTTGCTTCTTTGTCAAAGACGGGGCAAAGCTAACCACCGCTCCAATCCGCTCAAGGATCTCAAAAGCCCTACAAACTTGGCGCTTAGCCAAAACCCCGCTAAACCAACACGGAACACCTCTCAACGGTGTTACTCTCAGCAAACTGGCAGACTCGGCACAAGCTCCAAAACTCAACGCCACGCGACTTTGGCGTAACTTCTCTGAATGCCCACAATCGATAACAAAGCGCCTCAACACAACGCCAAGTGGCCAAACAAATGAACCTCTCGGGTTCCGAAACCAAACGGCCTACTCTTTCTTCACAAGAGACCAATGAACCACAAGGCTTGCCTAAAGCCTTAACGAAAAACAATCGAACCACCAATGGCGATTGATCCAAAAGGCAAACTTTTTCCCACTAGCACAAGCCGAAACTTCAGCCACGGCCAACCCTAAATGGCCAAAAAACGAGCCACAGCTCCACTCGGCCAAGCCAACAGCTGGAGCCTCACAACGGCCGAACACAAACTTTTCCATGCAAACCTACTAGCATGGCGGCCAAAAAGAACATTGCCAGGCAAGGAAACACCCAACATTCCTCTCATGGAAAATCTCAAGAAGAAGGACCAAACCCTCACGGGGCTACCAAAGCAACTCACAGCGGCTTGAGGAAAGCGGCCCAAAGGCTAACCAACCAATGCCACGGCACCTCTGTGCCAACACACTCAATCGAGGCTCGGCTATTCGCCAAGCTGCGAAAGCTCAACAACTAGAAACAAAGCCCGAGAAGGCCTTGCTCGCAGAAACTCAACTCAAGCTCAACTCTTAAAGCTGGGTGGCCACCGCTCTTGCGGGGACAAACAACTTTTCGCTTGCTAACAACACAATGCGAGGACCCTCTCGTTGGGCTAACCATCGCGCTTACTCACGATCAACTACACAACTCAGAGCTACGCCGACTCCTCAACGGGAACGATTTCCCGGCCAAGCAAAACTCTAAAGGGCAGCGAACATCACACACGCTCATTGACTTGCTCAAACCCAAGGGCAACATCAACCAACTCTCTTGGAAGCAACACCCAAGGGAAACTCAACCGATTGGACCACCAATCCCGAACTAGCCGAACTTACTCAACCACCGAGAGAGGAATCAACTCCCAAAACAACCAGACTAGGAACAAATCCTCGTGGCAACGCCCTGCAGCTCGAACCAGAGCAAGCTCTTGAAACATCAAGAGAACCAAAATCTTGGTCAACACCAAGCACCAACTAACCTCCAAAACCAAACAAGCACTAGCTTGCTAGATCGCCAAATCTGCAAGCAACTCACCCAAGGAACACTGCTGCAGGTCTAATCGAGCTCACGAGAGGCTCTCCACAACTAGAGATCCTCTCGATCACCCTCCGACACACACGGTCGACAACGATCTAACAAACAACCGGCCACGCGGGCACAACCCTCTCAAAGCATCTCAACTATCTTTGGCCAACTCCAACTTGGAAACCAAGGGGACCAGAGGCGCTACAGGAGGCGTCATCCTCCTACTCAAAGCAACAACCTCAACATACCTTCTTCTCAAGGTAAGGATCCGAACGACTTTCTTAGCCAAAACGATCGAAGCTGCGCGGCTTGCCACTCTTGCTCTTGTTCGGTCCCAAGCGAAGTCTAACCAGGCAAGGACCAACTAGCAAAACTTGCTTAACCAACATGACCAAGAACGAGCACGGCATCCTTACAGCCAAAGCTAGGGCACTTGCCAAGAACTAAAGCCTTGACACCTCAAAGACTAAGCACTGGGTCCTCAACACGAACCTCTCGTGGTTTTCCAAACATAAACCACGGAACGAGCTACGCAAAAGTGCACGGGGTGTGTACACTCCAACTTGATCTCTTAAGATCCAAAGCCAACAAGGGCTCTCACACGTGGCAACTTTTGCCTCCAAACAGAGCCACAACAAACAAGGGAGCAACGAGAGTTCAAACCCACTCGGGGCCAACTCACCACGAAAAGCCACATTGGCCAACCTACTCTTACAAGCGCAAAACCACACCAAGCTAACATTCCTCGAAACAATGTGCTCACTAAACGCGCTCCGATCAGCCATCCAACTCATGGCTCTATCATGGATCAACCACGCATCCACGATGCCAACACTAACCATACTAGGGCAACTCAAAGGGTAGCCGAATCATGCTACCATCAAGGTGGCTCACGGGCTCACAACACAGCGCGAGAACTCGAACGCGCTAGCTCTTAATGACCTAAAGCATCCTTTACACCCAACTCTCAGAGATCCTGAACAGCTCCTACTTTCCCTTGAAAACCTCAAACTTGTAGTCCTCTGACTACCACCGAGCTAGATCTCTTAAGCAACCCAAACAGGTGCAACCTCAGGAAAAGGGTACAAGACAAGCGGGGATGCTATACTGGGCGACCATGGAACCACTGCACCAAAAGTGCCAGCGGCCTGAAACTAGGCCTCCTCTCAAAGCTTGGTGCCAACAGCACTACATTCATTACAACACGAATCAGCCTCAAACGAGCTTTATGCCCCTCTCGAGAATAGGGAAAGTCACTCTCCAAGTGACGGGGCAATGGCACTCAAAGACAGAGTCCAAACACTCGAGCGACCTAATCTCTCGGCATCTCGACCAACAGACTTGCCACGGCCTACTCCCCGCATCCCACTCGATGCTCAACAAAAGCTCAGGCCAACTCCTCGGGTGGCAACAACTAGTTCCACACTCGGAACATCCAAAAAAGAGGGTTCCACTCTACTAGCCCGCCGAAATCCACAGATGGATAAAACCCGGCAAGCAAACTCCACGCTACACCACAGCTACGAGGGTACAAAGAGAAGCTGGCCGCAAAACAACAAAGAAGCTTGCAAGGGGGCACAGATGTCTCTACATCCGCCTCAAGCCACTAACACGGCAACTTGCCAATCAATCGGGCGATCGGTGGAGACTCGCTAGTCCACCTCTCTCAAGGGACTACCACCACCAAGCTCTGCAGAATCAACAAAGACGGAGCGGCTCACCTCGGCCTCTCGAGCAGCGGGGCATCCCAACACACGGATGCTAAACTCAAACACGCCAACCGCTTTACTACTAGCGGTAGGACTTTCTAATACATCAAGCTCTACAGGCATCCACTTGCCAAACCGGGCGGCTCCATCAACGCCAACAAACTCAATCGCATAAACTCTGCTGGTCAAGCCTCCCAGGAACCTCCGGCTACGAGAGCTACCGGGGAAAATCTTTGAAACAAACTCTGTCATTTGGGCTATCCATGCCGGGACTCCTCGCGCTACGCGCGCAAATTCGCGCGCTGGTCTTTGCTCTCGATAGCTAAAGACACGCCATCAAATCTCACATGGTGGAGCACACTCGCTCAAGGAGTCATACTGACGAGGCGTGCTAGCCTCTACCCCTCCTCTAGGCAACTCAACTACGGGGCCAACTCGGCCAAAGGGCTAAACAACCACGGGACGCGGCCTCAACATCAACAAGATCGGTCCAACTCCTTGGTCGGACATGCCAAGCGTCCTGCTCCTCTCGAGTGCAATCATCATCTTGGCGATCGCACAAGGCACCTCCACCCTCTCACTAGGGGAGAAACCAACAATCGGGCCACAAATGGCCTATGGGAGTCTAATCTCGCCTCCCTCGAGTGCGATCGACATGCTTTGGCGATCTGCACAAAGCAACAAAATCGCCCACACGGGGCTCTCACCGCTCATCAAACTACTGCGCTGCTGCGGAAAAGTTGGCATGATGGCTCTCTAAGCCCAAACCAACAACGAGTGAGAACACCGCTCGTCTCCGCTCCACAACTCTACACATGCATAAAAGCTAGAAGAAAAGTATTGTAAATTCTTACCCCTTAACTTAATTGAACTCGGACAAACCAAGCGGTGTGGAGGCCGATGATCATGGGAACAACAACCTACAAAGCGGGTTAGTCTCAGAATCTATGACTCGTGCTCACGATACCAAGCTGTAAGAACCCGACCCAAAACATGGTCCTAAACACGGGATCTTACGAAAGATGCAAGTTAAATATGATAACAAGCGGTTTAGAGCTTGCATTTAAAAAACCTTTCAAAACATATGAGAAGGGGGAGCCCTTAAAACATAACCAACAATTTAAGTTTAAACAATCCAACAAAGTAAAACATCACGGCGATGTTTAATAAAATGTACAATACAATTTAAGCAACGTTTTAAACAATGTTCCCTACGACTCTGTCCATCTACATTTGAATAAACAATGCAATAAATAAAGACAGAGTGCTGGCGGTTCCCCATGATCAATCGGCTCCCTCCGCTAGCCCTCCCGGTGTTGTCCCAAGTTACCGAAAAATAAATAAGGGTGAGTATAAACATACTCAGAAGAATCCCCAACAGGGGTACAATACGATACATCAGTCATCTAGCACCTCAATATGCAAGCAAGCGACTACCAACATGGATCATAGCTCAACGAGCTCATAACACAAGATTCGGAAACATCGGAAGTCTCTTACTTAGGAATCATCGGAAGTCTCCTACTTAGGCCTAATGATTGGTTCTCATAACCAATCCGGGACATCTCCGAGGGTCTTTCTCCTCGGCCAATTGATCACCTCAAAAACCGATCCCAAGATGTCCGACACCCTCGAGGGTCTTTCTCCTCGACCACTTGATTAGCTCAAAAGCCAATCCCAATGGGTGTCCTCAAGGGCCTCTTACCCTCGCTAAAAATCTGACTATCGGGAGAGTACCCGCAGATCTTGCTCTAAATCGGAAGGAACTGGTGTACTCACGAACATTAGCCCTGGGAGCTCTCCGAACCGGCTACTATTAACGCGTGTCTGCGCGCACACCGCATGCTCTTCTCGCAACCGGCGTAAATGCGGGGCCTAAGGGCAAACTACGCGGGCAGTACGCATGCCTAAGACTCGGAAACGGTGTCACCGAACACGGTGAGTGCGAGGCCCTCGGCACTCATCATGCATGCAGCTGTACCACCGACTGAAGCTAAGAACCGGCCAAGGCGGGCTTGCACCGTTGGCGGGGTTCCGCTCTAGCAGCTACAAACTAGGCTTATGCCGATGTGGTAGCTACATCCACATCACATCGCTGCCGGGGAAGCAATGTACGTTATGCTTCGCTCTACTCCCGACCGGTGGGGACAAAGCACGTTATGTCCGCTCGGCCTCCGGATGATGACAAACCCTACTACTCTATCCAAGAATACCGAGTAAATCAATGATTCCTGGCTAGCAAGCAATGACCGACATCAATCACGTTTACCTAGCATGATACTACAACTTAAACAGGAATCACAAGCATGCTGGAAGAACAAACCTAGCATGGCACTAACATGTAAAATCAACAAACATGCTAGCAAGAGATCAACAAAGCTGCCTATCACTATCATGCTCATAACAATTAGCAAACATACAAGGCACAATCGAGACATATCGCAGGGTCCACACAACCACGGTAAGAAATCCTTACCTGGGACAAGCAGAAAATAATCATAACTCAACCAAGCGATCCTCGAGCCTCTAATCGAACCCAAACAACCTAAACATAAAATAAAGCAGCCCAAATCAAATCCCTAAACAGCAGCCAACAAAATCGGGGCCCAACGAAGAAAAGACTCGGGAAAATACCATCCGAGAAGCCACAAGGCTCGGGCCAACCAGCACACAACAGTGTGCCGGGGCTGGGGGCACAGCGCTGGGCACATGGGCGCAGTAGGCGCGGCGCGCGCGCGCAGCACTGGCGCGCTGGGCGGCAAAAGCGCACGGGCGCGGGCTCGAGCTCGGCTGGGCGACGACACACGGCGCGGCTTGACAGAGCGGCGCGCGACGGCGCGCGCGCGAGGCGCGCGACGCGACGCGACGGGCTCGGGGCGCGGGGAGGCACGGCGACCCTCTGGGCGAGCGACTTCAAGACGAGACGGCTCGGGCGATGCCGATCTGGGCTCGGCGAGACCAAGGCGAGGGCGATGCGATCTGGACTCGGCGCGACCAAGGCGACACGAAGATGGCCTGGGCGATGCAGATCTGGGCTCGGCGCGACTAGGGCGAGGGCGACGCGATCGGGCGCTAGGGGTGGCTCGGCACGGCGCGGCATGGGTGACCTGGGCGGCCTGGAGCGAGGGCGCGGCTAGGGCTGGACGATGCAATGCATCTGGGCGCACTGGCCGGGCGATGCGGGGCGTCCCGTGCGCGCGCGTGGCGGGGTGGCAGGCTATCTTTGAGCGGTCCCGATGCTGCGGAGAGTGGTGCGGCTAGGGCATGGCTGGGTGGCTAGGGGGCTGCTCGGGCTGGAGGAGAGAGAAAGGGAGAGAAAAAGGAATTTTGGGGATTTTGGAAAATAAAAGGGAAAAATAAAAGGAAAAAGGGAATTAAAAGGAAAAATGGGATTTTATCCTCCTTTCCATCCTTAACCAATTTAAATAAGCCTTAAAGTCCTTAAATCCCACTTCCCGGCTTCCTCCTTCGAGACCCGGCTGAAGCAACCTTTTCCAAACAATAACTCTCACTTAAAACAAACTCCCAAATCATCTCTAAGGGCCTGGGCTCGAATCCCAAAGGAAACACCCAAACAAAGATCACTTTGCCCAAAACCCAAATCACAACCGAACTCCCAAACGAATACCCCAAACATCTCTGGGACTCATGACCACCAACACACAAGCCTCAACGAAGGCGGGAGCTGCCTCGAAGCCCGAAAATCCACAAATCCCGCCCCGGGAGCAAAAGACCAAAATACCCCTAAGGGTCAAAGCAACTCTAACGCCCAACCGAACCATGAATCGAACGGAAGCACCTCGAGAAGCTGGAATAGAAAATCGGGCCGTTATACCAATGAGAATTAGCTACCTCATCGGCATAAGCCTAGTTTGTAGCTGCTAGAGCGGAACCCCGCCAGCGGTGCAAGCCGCCTTGGCGGTTCTTAGCTTCAGTCGGTGGTACAGCCGCACAGATGAGTGCCGAGGGCCTCGCACTCATCGTGTTCGGTGACACCGCTTTCCGAGTCTTAGGCATGCGTGCACTGCGCGCGTAGTTTGCCCTTAGGCCCCGCATCTACGCCGGTTGCTGCGAGAAGAGCATGCGGTGTGCGCGCAAGACACGCATTAGTCGCCGGTTCGGAGAGCTCCCGGGCTAATGTTCGTGAGTACACCAGTTCCTTCCGATTTAGAGCCGGACTTGGGTACTCTCCGATAGTCCAGATTTATAGCGAGGGTAAGAGGCCCTTGAGGACACCCATTGGGATTGGCTTTTGAGCTGATCAATTGGCCGAGGGAGAAAGACCCTCGGAGATATCCCGGGATTGGTTATGAGAGCCAATCATTAGGCCGGAAGTAGGAGACTTCCGAGGATTCTGATTACGCCTTGTAAGCTCGTTGAGCTATGATCCATGTTGGTAATCTGTTTGCATGTATACTAGGGTGCTAGATGATTGATGTATCGTATTGTACCCGGATGGGGATTCTTACTGAGTATGTTTATACTCACCCTTATTTCTGTGGTTTTCCACCAGGTAACTTGGGACAACACCGGGACGGCTAGCGGAGGGAGCTGATTGATCATGGGAGCCGCCGGCACTCTGTCTTTATTGTTTGCATATTTGTTCAGCATGTAGATGGACAGGAGTCCTAGGGGAAACATGATGAAAAGTTGTTTGAACTGTTTTGAATGTTTTTATATATACTGGCCAGGCTTGTTTTACTTCGTTGGTTTTCTTAAACAAAGTTGTTGATTATGTTTTAAGCATTCCCCGTTCTAAATGTTTTGAAAGGTTTTAAATATGGGCACTAAACCGCTCGGTGAAATATTTAACTTGCATGCTGAGTGAGAACCTAGGTTTAGGACCGTATTTTGGGTCGGGTTCTTACACGGATACATTCCGGTTGATAGCAAAATTAATTGGAATTTAATTGGTCCCATTGAGATTTGAACCCTTGCCCTAATGGTGAAATTGGAGTTTTTAGAAAAAGAAGATTTAGTTAAAAAGAAAAGAATTTCTTTAGCCGGGACCCGCAAGAGAAAGCCTTGGGAAGGGATTTTAGACCCATTTAAATTAGGAAAAGGAAAGAAAATCCTATTCCCCTTGTTTTGGAAAAAAATCTCTCTCTCTCTCTCTCTCTCTCTCTCCTAGCCGACCTCACCAAGAAACCCTAGCCGCCCTAGCCGCACCCCCGCTCAGCCCTGCTCAGCCCAGCGCACGAGGCGGCCTGCATCGCAAAGATGCCCATTCCCAAAGCGTGCCCAGACGCCCTGCATCGCCCATGCCAGGCGCGCCCAGTCGCGCTGCCTCGCCCAGCCCAGACGCGTCGCGCCGTCCCGCACCAGACCGCCCAGACGCGCCGCGCCGTCCCGCAAGACAGCCGCCGCTTCGCACCGCGCTGCACACGCGCCGCGCCGCCGCGCGCGCCGCGCCAAAGACTGTCGTCGCGTCTCGCGTGCGTGCGCGCGCTCGCTCGCGTCCGCCGCCACAGCGCTGCGCCTTGTCGCGATCGCTCACAGCCAGCGCCAGCGCCCGCGCTGCCCTGCCGCGCCAGCACGCCAGCAGCGCCAGCGCCAGCGCCGCACTGCACCAAATGCGCCCAAAATCGCCCCCCTTGCTGCGAGACCCCGTGCCTTCTCGGTTGGTAATTCCCGAACCTATCCCTTTTAGATTTTTAAGTTCTTTGGTCTTTGTATATTTATTTAGGATACTTTTAAAATGCTTAGGTTGCTCGGTTCCGCTTTAAAGCTCGAGGGTCATTATTTGATTGTGAAGGTTATTTTCGCTCGTTTCGTGTAAGGATTCCTTCACCGTGGTTGTGTGGACCTGCGATGCTTTCTTGAATGTGCCTTATATGCATGTTTACTTTTATGGCCATGATTAGTGGATAGGATAGCTTGTGATTGCATTCCCGCTAGCATGTTTGCTTGTTTGTACATGTTAGTGCCATGCTAGGATTGTTCTTCCAAAGCATGCTTGGGATTCCGCTTTAAGTTCGTAGTATCATGCTAGGTTATGTATGAATGATGTTGATTATGTATGTTTAGCCAGAATCGTTTACTCTATACTCTAGCTAGTGTGTTAGAATTTGTCATCATCTAGAGGTGAGAGCGGACATAACGCACCTTGTCCCCACCGGTCGGGAGTAGAGCGAAGCATAACGACATTGCTTCCCCGACAACCGATGTGGATGTAGCTACCACATCGGCATAAGCCTAGTTTGTAGCTCGCTAGAGCGGAACCACTTAGCGGTGCAAGCCTGCCTTGGCCGGTTCTTAGCTTCCAGTCGGTGGTACAGCCGCATGAGATGAGTGCCGAGGGCCTCGCACCACTGTGTTCAAAGTGACACCGCTTCCGAGTCTTAGGCATGAGTACTGCCCGCGTAGTTTTCCCTTAGGCCCCCGCATTTACGCCGGTTGCGAAGAAGAGCATGCGGTGTGCGCGCGACACGCTTTAGTCGCCGGTTCGGAGAGCTCCCGGGCTAATGTTCGTGAGTACACCAGTTCCTTCCAGCTTTAGAGCGGACTTCGGGTACTCTCCGATAGTCCCGATTTATAGCGAGGGTAAGAGGCCCTTGAGGACACCCATTGGGATTGGCTTTTGAGTGATCATATGGTCGAGGAGAAAGACCCTCGAGGGTGTCGGACATCTTTGGGATCGGTTTTGAGCTGATCAATTGGCCGAGGAGAAAGACCCTCGGAGATGTCCCGGGATTGGTTATGAGAGCCAATCATTAGGCGTAAGTAGGAGACTTCCGAGGATTCCAGATTTCGCCTTGTAAGCTCGTTGAGCTATGATCCGTGTTGGTAATTGTTTGCATGTATACTAGGGTGCTAGATGATTGATGTATCGTATTGTACCGGTTGGGGATTCTTACCGAGTATGTTTATACTCACCCTTATTTCTGTGGTTTTCCACGGGTAACTTGGGACAAAGACCGGACGGCTAGCGGAGGGAGGCGATTGATCATGGGAGCCGCCGGCACTCTGTCTTTATTGTTTGCATATTTGTTCAAACATGTAGATGGACAGAGTCTTAGGGAAACATTATAAAAAGTTGTTTGAACTGTTTGAATGTTTTTATATATATCTTGCTTGAGCTTGTTTTACTTCGTTGGTTTTCTTAAACAAAGTTGTTGATTATGTTTTAAGCATTCCCCGTTCTAAATGTTTTGAAAGGTTTTAAATATGAGCACTAAACCGCTCGGTGAAATATTTAACTTGCATGCTGAGTGAGAACCTAGGTTTAGGACCGTATTTTGGGTCGGGTTCTTACAAAAACCTTCTCAGATACATAAATGCTGGAATCCACAAAACATTGAGAAAACATCCTAGGGCTTCGTGCCCGACTACATGCATTCAGGGAAATAAAAGACAAGAGTCATAATATAAAAAGTCAGAGATGACAAAGAGTTCCCATGATCACGGCTCCTCCTTCAGCCATCCTGTCTCGCACCTTGGTTACCTGTGGGAAACCACAAAATAAGGGTGAGTAACGAATTACTCAATAAGAATCCCCAACCGGGGTACAATACGATATACATGGTCGTCTAGATGAATGTATGCAAGCTATGAATACAAACACAGAATAGAGCACATAGCTTAAGTCCACGCTTGGACCTCGGATGCCAACTCAGGGTCTTAGTCCGGAATAATCCACCACACAAAACGCCCTATACGAGAAACAAGTCTCGGCCTCAGCCTGTCTACTATCGATACGAAAGGTGCACTGGCTCACAATCCCGAGGAGCTTTCCAGTCGGCGTTGTAATGAGCGTAAGCGCGCACCGCATGCTACTGCAGACTCTGGGGGTTGCCGGGTCTAGTGGCAAGTCGCGAGATCCGATCACCATGCCTAACTAAATCTCTGGATCGGTGTAACTGACATAGGGGTGTGAGACCTGCACACGTGAACTATGTCAGCCTCAACCACCGCACGTGAGGCTAAGGAATCGGTCGTGGTAGGCTTACACCAGGAAGCCGTCCTTGCCCTAACAGGTGGCAATCAAGGGCTACTGCCGAACACGCTGAGGACGTGTCGGCTGCAGGGGACTAGGCATTGCCAAGTCATCATCCCGACCGTTGGGGCATCGCGCAGACTACCACCCTCACCCAAGATTGCAGGGCCTACCGGTAGGGTTAGCTAAACCCTAACGGGGTCCAGGGACGGAGTATTACCTCGTGCGTCCCTGCCATGGATGCAAGATACTTTATGCATACTGGCCCGGATGATGCTATCTACTTGAACTCTAACCTATCATATCAACAGCAAACAATCCAATACAATCCAATACGTGCTCAACAGATACAACGAACCTAGCATGATACTACGAAGCAAGAACAGATAACGAGCATGCCGTAACAGAACAACCTAGCATGGACTAACATGAAGAACAACATAAGAAATCATGCCAGTCGGGAATTCAGAACAGAGCACCTATCACTAAACATGCTGATAAACACAAACAAGCATACAAGCAACAATCACATATAATATCACAGGGCCCACACAACTCCGGTAAGAAATCCTTACCTGGCCGAAAGACAACTACAAAAAAAATCCTAAGCTGCGATCGAACTCGAGCTAGCTACCGAGAACCTAACAAACACAATAATAATCAAAATCCATAGGCCTAAATATAATAAAATAAATAAGGCTCGGCTCGAGAGCAACTCATGCGGCGCAGCTGACAAGCGAACAGGCAGCACGGCGAGGCTGCTGCTGGGCGGCAGGCCGCACGCTGGGCGCTAACGGGCGCAGAAGGGCGGCAGGGCTGCGCCCGCGAATGGCTAGCTGGGTGCAAGCCCAAGGGCGCGGGTAAGCGGACAGGCGAGGAGCGCTTGCGCTGGGACGGCGCGAGGACGGGAGAGGCGCGCTGGCGCTGGAACAGCGCGCGGACGGGCGCGCTGGAGCGAGGCAAGCAATGCGATGCGGCACGCGGGCACAGACGCGGAGCGGGAGCGCAGGCGCGAGCTCGGCTGGGCGGCCTGGTGCGTGCGACGGACGCAGCTGATCCGGGCGCGATTCTTTGGGCGATCCGGCACATACCGCTTTGGCGACCGCCGTCTTTGGGCGGTCTGGCTCATTCTTTGGTAGATCCGGGCGTCTTTGCAAGAAAACACAGACACACCACCTTCTCCTTTACACTCGGCCAGCAAGGACACCAAATGGAGAAGATGAAGAGGATGAAGACTTACCCGGAATGACGATCGAATCTCGGGGCTGCTAAGGAGAAGAAATTCAGCTTGGGGAGCTAGGGAGACAAGCTTGGGCGGCCACAATGCTCTTGGAGAAGAAGACAAAACAAAACCTAATTTCCTTTCATTTAACCAAATGCACCAAAACTCCAAAGATCCAAGGCTAACCAAGATATGTCGCAGAAAGAGTAACAAGAGCTCTCCATAGCTCATCTGGCACGCATCCCCACTGGCTTTCCCGGAGACCTAGGTTCGAATCCCAGCTGCAACATAATTTTCCTTTATTTTTACTTCTGTATCTATCCTTGCTCAAACCCATCCACAAAGCCTCAAAAACCTACATAAACCCATCCAATAATTTTAGCAACTGGAAAAAGACATAAACGGCCCTGCCGCCCCGACCAAATTACCAAAATACCCCTAGAGCATACCTGGAAGATCGGGATGAAAACCTGGGCCGTTACAGCCTACCACTAGCGGTTCTTTAGCGTCAGGTGCGGTGGTACAAGCTAACATAGTCATAGTGTCCTGGTCTCACAAGACTATGTTCAGCGACACCGATCTAGAGATTCTTTTAGGCATGCGTACTAGACCAGGGCAGCTTGCCCGAGACCCAACACCTCTCTGGTTTGCAGCAGCATGCGGTGTGCATTCACACTCATTATAGCGCCGACTGGAGAGCTCCTCGGGATGTTGAGTTCAGTGCACCTTCCGTATAGTCAGTATAGAAAAAAAGCTGAGGCCGAGACTAGTTTCTCGTAGAGTTTTGAGTTTTAAGATAACTCCCGGAGTAAGACCATAAGATGGCATCCGTTTATGTTTATGTATGGATTAAAGTAAAGTGCTCTCTTTAGTGTTTGTATTAATGGCTTGCATACATTCTACAAGATGATCAGTTGTATCGTATTGTACCCCGGTTGGGGATTCTTACTGAGTAATTGGTTACTCACCCTTACTTTTGTGGTTTCCACAGGTAACCAGGGCATGAGACCGGTTGGCTGAAGGAGGAGCTGCTGATCATGGAATCCAACTGTTTTAACTCTAAGTCTTATGTTATGGAATTTCCTTTTTATAATCTTGATTGCATGTAGTTAGGGCACAGAGCCCTTAGGATGTTTTGGATTGTATCTGGATTCTATCTTTTCATTTAAAATTATTTGGAACTGAATGTTTGAAATAAATCTCTGATCAGAGTACGATTTGAACTATTTATAGCTTGGAACAAGTGCTTTGAAACAGGGACAGGTTTCAGGTTGTTTATGTGCTTGCTAATTTAATGTATGTATAAGAGTTTTAAATTTATACAGAATCTGGTTGGCAATCATGCATAACGTATTTATGTTTTAAAAGCATGCATTGAAGTAAAGGCCTAGGTTAGGACCTCTTCCGGGTCGGGTCTTTACAGATTCAGGGCAATGGGTACTTGTTCTTCACAATAACCTTGTTCAGTTCCCTCTAATCTATGCAGAGGCGCATCGAACCGTCTTTCTTCTTTACAAACAGAATGGGTGCTCCCCATGGGGACACACTAGGACGAATAAAACCACGATCCAACAACTCCTGCAACTGAACCTTCAGATCCTTCAATTTTGCTGGTGGCATCCGGTAAGGAGCCTTTGAGATAGGGAGAGTCCCTGGCTCAAGCTCGATGGTGAAGTCCACCTCTCTCTTAGGTGGTAAACCAGGCAACTCCTCTGGAAACACATCTGCAAACTCCTGCACAATCGGTACCTGGTCCACAGACGGCGGAGAATGGTCCCCTCTAGACAACTTCGCTAGGAAACCCCAAGCTCCTAGAGCTAACAAACACTGGGCTTTCATTGCTGAAATCAAAGGTGGGCAAACTCCACTCTGAACACCACAGAATCTAAAGCTCTGCTTCTTAGGTGGTCTGAACACAACCTCCTTCTAGGGGCAATACATTAAGGCATGGTGCTCTGCTAACCAATCCATCCTGAGGATCACATCAAAACCACTCATAGGCAGTACTATTGTAAGAACCCGACTTGAAATACGGTCCTAAACGTAGGTTCTCACTCAGCATGCAAGTTAAATATTTCAACAAGCGGTTTAGTGATCATATTTAAAACGTTTCAAAACATTTGAGGACAGGGAACGCTTAAAACATAACCAACAATTTTCATTAAGCAAATCCAACAAAGTAAAAACAAGCTTGGCCAGTATTTATAAAAACACTCAAAACAGTTCAAACAACTTTTAACAACATTCTCCTAGGACTCCTGTCCATCTACATGCTGAACAAATAATGCAAATAATAATAAACGACACAGTGCCGGTAGACCCCATGATTAAACAGCTCCCTCCGCTAGCCGTCCCGGTGTTGTCCCATGTTACCTGGTGGAAAAAGCACAGAAATAAGGGTGAGTATAAACATACTGAGTAAGAATCCCCAACCGGGGTACAATACGATACATCAGTCAAGTAGCACCCTAGTATACATGCAAACATATACGAGCTCAGAAGCAACAACCTGGCTCAGGCTAACCGCGGATCTAGAAATTGACTATTCAAGGACTTACAACCACAACCTACACTAGGTTCTACACCTTGATCCCCATCGGGGTCTTACACAACCTAGGACGCGATGATGCCCATAGGGGTCTTACTTCTGCTACACACAGTGATGCCCATCGGGGACTTACACACAAGGATGCCCATCGGGGTCTTACTCCACAATCAATGATGCCCATCGGGGTCTTACTCCTACTAAACACAGTGATGCCCATCGGGGTCTTACACACAAGGATGCCCATCGGGGTCTTTCTCCACAATCAATGATGCCCATTGGGGTCTTACACATACGGATGACCATCGGGGTCTTACTCCACAAATCAATGAAACCCAACGAGGTCTTACTCATCTAGGATGCCCATCGGGGTCTTACTCCAGCTAGGGACATGGAGATGCCCATCGGGGTCTTACACTTCCTAGCTACATTATGATGCCCATCGGGGACTTACACATAATGCCAATAGTGTAGTGCCCATCCGGGACTTACGTACACTAGCAACGCATTGGTACCCATCGGGGACTTACCCAAGCGGAACCTAACTAATAACCCCTAACGGTCTCCTAAGTTCAGAACACAAACTAGCCTAATAATCTGTAAGAACCCGACCCAAAATACGGTCTTAAACCTAGGTTCTCACTCAGCATGCAAGTTAAATACTTCATCAAGCGGTTTAGTGATCATATTTAAAACCTTTCAAAACATTTGAGAACGGGGAACACTTAAAACATAAACAACAATCCTCATTTAAGCAAAACCAACAAAGTAAAACAAGCCTGGCCAGTGTTTATAAAAACATATAAAACAGTTTAAACAACTTTTAAAAACGTCCCCCTAGGACTCCTGTCCATCTACATGCTAAACAAATTATGCAAACAATAAATGACAGAGTGCCGGCGGCTGCCATGATCAATCAGCTCCCTCCGCTAGTCGTCCCGGTGCTATCCCAAGTTACCTGGTGGAAAAACCACAGAAATAAGGGTGAGTATAAACATACTCAGTAAGAATCCCCAACCGGGGTACAATACGATACATCAGTCATCTAGCACCCTAGTATACATGCAAACAGTTACCAACACAGATCATAGCTCAACGAGCTTACAAGGCAGAATCTGGAATCCTCGGAAGTCTCCTACTTCCAGCCTAATGATTGGTTCTCATAACCAATCCCGGGACATCTCCGAGGGTCTTTTTCCATCGGCCAATTGATCAGCTCCAAAACCGATTCCAAAGATGTCCGACACCCTTGAGGGTCTTTCTCTCTCGACCATATGATCAGCTCAAAAGCCAATCCCAATGGGTGTCCTCAAGGGCCTCTTACCCTCGCTAACAAATCTGGACTATCAGGAGAGTACCCGAAGTCTGGCTCTAAACTGGAAGGAACTGGTGTACTCACGAACATTAGCCCGGGGGAGCTCTCCGAACCGGCGACTAACGCGTGTGCGCACACACCGCATGCTGCTGCAACCGGCGTAAATGTGGGGGCCTAAATACAAACTACACGGGCGAGGTATGCATGCCTAAAGACTCGGAAACGGTGTCACTGAACACAGTAGTGCGAGGCCCTCGACACTCATCTGTGCAGCCTGTACCACCGACCTGAAGCTAAGAACCGGCCAAGGCAGGCTTGCACCTTTGGCGGTGGTTCCGCTCTAGCGGAGCTACAAACTAGGCTTATGCCGATGTGGTAGCTAAATCCACATCGGCTGCCGGGGGGAAGCAATGTACGTTATGCTTCACTCTACTCCCAACCGGTGGGGACAAAGTACGTTATGTCCGCTCTCAGCCTCTAGATGATGACAAACCCTACTATACTAGCTAAGAGTACAAAATAACTGATTCCTGGTTAAACATACATATCAACATCAATCACACATAACCTAGCATGATACTACGAACTTAAAGCAGGAATCATAAGCATGCTGGAAGAACAAACCTAGCATGGCACTAACACGTACAAACATGCAAACATGCTAGCAAGAATTCAATCACAAGCTGTCCTATCCACTAACATGCTCATAAAAGCAAACATACATACAAGGCACATCATGATAATATCGCAGGGTCCACACAACCACGGTAAGAAATCCTTACCTGGAAACAAGTAGAACTAACTACCACAACCAACAAGCAACCCTCGAGCTTCTAAATGAACCCGAGCAACCTAAGCAAACAGTAAAAATCATCCTAATTAAGCAAACCACAACTAACATCTTAAGGTCCAAAAGAGTGGATGCTCGGGAATTACCAACCGAGAAGGCACTAGGTCTCAGTCCCATCTATCTCGGCAAAACAGGCTCTCGGAGGCAAGTGGGCAGGCAGGACGTGCAGTTGGGGCGAGCAGACTGGGCGCGCTGGCGCGGCAGGGAACCGGCGCTGGCGTGGCAGGGGACGGGCGCTGGCGACACGGGCTCGCAGACGCGGACGGCGCTGGGGTGCGGGGGCGCAAATGCAGACGGAGACGCCCGACGCGGGAGCGCTAGCGACGGGTCGTGGCGACGCGCCGCTAGCGTCCGAGTTCTGGCGACGGGTGCTGGCGGCCGCGACAGCGTCCCGGGCCGCTGGCCGGGCGACAAGGCTGATGGTCGGGCCATCGGGCGCGATGGCGTGGCGGGCGACGCAGCGGCGGGCGACAGTCTGGCCAGTCTTTGCGGGCTGGCCGGCAGGAGAGAGAGAGAGAGAGAGAGAGAGAGAGAGAGAGAGAGAGAGAGAGAGAGAGAGAGAGAGAGAGAGAGAGAGAAAGAAAGAGTGGTAAAACAAGGGAATGGGATTTTCTTGATTTTCTTTCCTTTTCCTAATTTAAATAGGTCTGGGTGACCTAAATCACTTCCTGGAAACAAGCAAAAAATAACTACCACAACCAACAAGCGACCCTCGAGCTTCTAAGTGAACCCGATCAACCTAAGCAATCAATAAAATCATCCTAATTAAACAAACATTAGCTAGCATCTTAGGGTCCAAAAGAGTAGAGGCTCGGGAATTACCAACCGAGAAGGCACTAGGTGTAAGGACCCGACCAGAAAAATAGTCTATAACCTAGATCCTTACTTAGCATGCATGTTTAATAATATAAAACACCATTCGTAGTACCAATTTAAAAGCTTTCAATCCACACAATTAAAAAAAATCCAGAAATCCATTAAATAAAACTAGCAATTAAAGTGACCGATCAGTACTTTCTTGAAAACAGAGAAAACGATTCGAGAAATATTAAATAGTTTTGGTGTGCTTCCCTAGGGACTCAAGTCCCACTACATGCTAACTCAAACAGTAATAATAAAAATAATGTGCATCTCAGAGTTCGGCCATCCATGATCATCCAGCAGCCTTGTAAGAACCCGACCCTAAATACGGTCCTAAACCTAGGTTCTCACTCAGCATGCAAGTTAAATATTTCATCAAGCGGTTTAGTGCTCATATTTAAAACCTTTAAAAACTTTTAGAACGGGATGCTTAAAACATAATCAACAGATTTTGTTTAAGAAAAACCAACGAAGTAAAACAAGCTCGCAATATATATATAAAACATTCAAAAAGCAGTTCAAACAACTTTTAATAATGTTTCCCCTAGGACTCTGTCCATCTACATGCTTTGAACAAATATGCAAACAATAAAGACAGAGTGTGGCGGCTCCCATGATCAATCGGCTCCCTCCGCTAGCCGTCCCCGTGTTGTCCCAAGTTACAGTGGAAAACCACAAAAATAAGGGTGAGTATAAACATACTCAAGAAGAATCCCCAACCGGGGTACAATACGATACTTCAATCATCTAGCACCCTAGTATACATGCAAGCGATTACCAACACAGATCATAGCTCAACGAGCTTACAAGGCAGAATCTGGAATCCTCGGAAGTCTCCTACTTACGCCTAATGATTGGCTCTCATAACCAATCCCGGGACATCTCCGAGGGTCTTTCTCCTCGGCCAATTGATCACTCAAAACCGATCCCAAAGATGTCCGACACCCTTGAGGGTCTTTCTCCTCGACCATATGATCAGCTCAAAAGCCAATCCCAATGGGTGTCCTCAAGGGCCTCTTACCCTCGCTTATAAATCCCGGACTATCGGGAGAGTACCCGAAGTCCGGCTCTAAACTGGAAGGAACGGTGTACTCACGAACATTAGCCCGGGAGCTCTCCGAACCGGCGACTAACGCGTGTCGCGCGCACCACACCGCATGCGCCGCAACCGGCGTAAATGTGGGGCCTAAGTACAAACTACGCGGGCGGCACGCATGCCTAAAGACTCGGAAACGGTGTCACCGAACACAGTGAGTGCGAGGCCCTCGGCACTCATGTGCGGACTGTACCACCGACACGAAGCTAAGAACCGGCCAAGGCAGGCTTGCACCGCTGGCGTGGTTCCGCTCTAGCGAGCTACAAACTAGGCTTATGCCGATGTGGTAGCTAAATCCACATCATTTGCCGGGGAAGCAATGTACGTTATGCTTCGCTCTACTCCCGACCGGTGGGGACAAGGTACGTTATGTCCGCTCTCACCTCTAGATGATGACAAATTTCTAACACACTAGCTAGAGTATAGAGTAAGCGATTCTGGCTAAACATACATAATCATCATCAATCATACATAACCTAGCATGATACTACGAACTTAAAGCGGGAATCTCAAGCATCTTTGGAAGAACAATCCTAGCATGGCACTAACATGTACAAACAAGCAAACTGCTAGTAGGAATGCAATCACAAGTCGTATCTGTCCACTAATCATGTCCATAAAAGTAAACATGCATATAAGGCACATTCAAGAAAGCATCGCAGGTCCACACAACCACGGTAAGGAATCCTTACCGAAACGAGCGAATAACCTTCACAATCAAATAATGACCCTCGAGCTTTAAAGCGAAACCGAGCAACCTAAGCATTTTAAAAGCATCCTCAATAAATATACAGCAGCAGCCAGACTTAAAAATCTAAAAGGGATAGGTTCGGGAATTACCAACCGAGAAGGCACGGGTCTCGCAGCAAGAAGGGCGATTTTTGGCGCTGGCGCTGCTCGGGGCGCTAACGGCGCTGGCTGGGGCTGGGCGCAGGGTTGGGACGGGCGCTGGCGCTGGCCCAGTGGCTGGGCGGCGGACGCGGACGAGCGGCACGGCACGCAGACGCGGACGGCTGGGCGCGCGGCGGCTGGCGGCGGCGCGTCGCGTGTGGTCGCGGCGCGGTGGCGGCTGGTGCGGGACGGCGCGACGCGTCTGGCTGGCGAGGCAATGTGGGGACCAGGTGCGCTGGCATGGGCGATGCAGGCGTCTGGGCACGCCGGGCATGGCATGCAGGCGCTTCTGCGATGCTCGTGCGCTAGTGCGCCGAGCAGGCCGAGAGCGGGGTGCGGCTAGGGCGGCTAGGGTTTCTTGGTGAGGTCGGCTAGAGAGAGAGAGAGAGAGAGAGAGAGAGATTTTTTCCAAAACAAGGGAATAGGATTTTCTTTCCTTTTCCTAATTTAAATGGGTCTAAAATCCCTTCCCAAGGCTTTCTCTTGCGGGTCTCGGCTAAAGAAATTCTTTTCTTTTTAACTAAATCTTCTTTTTCTAAAAACTCCAATTTCACCATTAGGGCAAGGGTTCAAATCTCAATGGGACCAATTAAATTCCAATTAATTTTGCTATCAACTGGAATGTCTCCGAACTTCTAATCAACTAACCCAAACTCCTTGGGTCTTGCAACCAACATTAATCAAGTCTCAACGAAGGCCGAAATGACCCTGAAGCCCTGAAAATCCTCAACCTCTGACCGGGGAGCAAAATACCAAAATACCCTTAAAGGTTAAAACAGCTCTAACGGCCCATCCGAACATCCGAATAATGACCCGAAATCACCTGGGTACCCGAAATAGAAAACTGGGCCGTTACAAGCCTCCTCCTAGCCATCAAGCCTCTGTCCCAAGTTACCTAGTGGAAAGCCACAGAAAATAAGGGTGAGTAACGAGTCACTCAGTAAGAATCCCCAACCAGGGTACAATACGAAAACATCTCATTTAGCACACTGGCATGCAACCATACAATGACTTAGAGCAAATGGTTGGTTTAGGCTATGAGCTACTTCTAGAGTTAGCCTATTCAAGGGCTTGCAACTACAGCCTATCCTAGGTTCCACACCTGGATGCCCATCGGGGTCTTACACAGCCTAGGACACAATGACACAATGATGCCCATTGGGGACTTACACATAAGGATGCCCATCGAGGTCTTACTCCTGCTAACTCAGTGATGCCCATTGGAAACTTACACACAAGGATGCCCATCGGGTTCTTACACCTCAAATCAATGATGCCCATCGGGGTCTTACACATACGGATGCCCATCGCGGTCTTACACCTCAATCAATGATGCCCATCGGGGTCTTACACATACGAATGCCCATCGGGGTCTTACACCTCTAGCTATCAATGCTGCCCATCAGGGTCTTACTCCAGCTAGGATCACGGAGATGCCCATCGGGGTCTTACACTCCCTAACAACCTTATGACGCCCATCGGGGACTTACACATAAGCCAATAGTGTAGTGCCCATCGGGGACTTACATACACTAGCAACACATTGGTGCCCATCGGGGACTTACCCAAGCGAAACCTAAACCTTCATCCCCTAACGGTCTCCTAAGTACAGGGACACAAACTAGCCTAACAATCAGACAATCAACATTACCTGTCTAACCCTAGCAAGAAACCAACAGAATACGAACAAGAAACATGGATATGCCAGGGTAAGGAAAGTCCCTAGCATGATACTACGAACTCAAGCAAGAATCAAAAGCATGTTGGAATAACAAACCTAGCATGGCACTAACATGAACAACAAGCAAACATGTTAGCAAGATTTCAAACACAAGCTGTTCTATAGCTAACATGCTCATAACAGTAACCAAGCATACAAAGAACAATCCTGAAAGCATCGCAGGGTGCACACAACCACGGTAAGAAATCCTTACCTAAAAACAAGCAGAGAATAACTACCACAACCAACAAGCTACCCTCGAGCCTCTAAGTGAACCCAAGCAACCTAAGCAAACAATAAAAATCATCCTAATTAAACAAACAACAACTAACATCTTAAGGTCCAAAAGAGTGGAGGCTCGAGAATTACCAGCCAAGAAGGCACAAGGTCTCGGCCCAACTCTCTTGGCAGAATTAGGCTCTCGGCAGCAAGGGGCAGGTAGGTTGGGCGGTAGAGGCGAGCAGGCTGGGCGCGCTGGCGCGGGCGGACGGGTGAGCTGGCGCGGCAGGAGACGGGTGCGTTGGCGCGGTAGGGGACGGTCAGGCCGGGCGCGCAGGGGGACGGCGCGCGCGGCACGCAGGGCAGGACCTGACGCATAAGGCACGCTGGCTGGGCGCGACGCAAGCAAGCTGGCGAGGGCGTCTGGGCTCACGCGGGCCATCTTGGGCGTCTGGGCCGCCTGGGCTGGCTGTATGTGATGACGAGGGGCTCTTCTTTATTCCGCTTTGTGCGCGGCTGGGGCAGTGCACGGCGAGCGGCCGGGTCCGATGCGCTGGTGCGGCTCTGTTGGTGCGACGGCCTGCTGCTGGTCTTGGCTCTCGGTTCTTGACTCTTGGAGGACAGCAAGGTGAGAAATAAGGCTCCTTCCCTTCTTTTCCTTTTTCCTAAATTTAAATAAGCCTTGCTGATCTAAAATCCCTTCATAGGGCTTTTCTCATTCGAGTCCCCGCTGAGACTATATTTTCTTTTTAAATAAAGCTCATTTAAATCAATCTTCCCACTTACTATTAGGTCAAGGGTTCAAATCCCATTGGAGGCACTTTAATTAACATTATTTTTGCTAATAACCAAATCACCTCCAAACTTCCAAACAACTAGCACCAACTTCTTGGGTCTTGCAACCAACAACAATCAAGCCTCGATAAAGGGCAGGAATGACCCTGGAATCCTAAAAATCCACAAACCCTGACCGGGGAGCAAAAAGACCAAAATACCCCTTAGGGTTAAAATATCTTTAACGGCCCATCTGAACAACTAAATATTGAACCGGAAACACCTGAGAAACCGGAATAGAAAACTGGGCCGTTACAATACTTTCTCCTTTTAAGACTTTCGTCCCCGAAAGTCCTAAGATGAAAACAACTCCAGGAAGTCTCCACTGATCCTTAACCAACCGAACTCCCGGTCATGACAACACTAGATCTTCTTTGAAATCCAAACCCACTTGGGTTCCCAAAGGCTCACGACCATAAAGACATCGAGTCCGCCACAAACTATCTCACCCAAGACTGGACATACACTAAACTCCGTGGAAAGAGATGCGATAGTGCTAGTCGGTAAGCCACATCCTCAAACTCGCACCAATTCTCAAAAGGTCTTACAACCCTAGGGCTCTCTTATCCCTGCTGACCCAACTCAGAACGCCTCTCTACGGCGCTACTCTCAGCAAACTTGTGGACTGGTCACAAGATCTAAAACTCTACGCCACGCACCGGCGTAACTCCTCTTAATACTCACAGCTGTTAACGAACAACCTCAACCCTACACCATGCTGGCCAAACAACTGAACCTCTCGGGTTCCAAAAACCAGTCAGCCTCCTCTCTCTTCACAGGAGACCAGCGAACTCCAACGTTTGCCTACAAGCCTTAACGAAATCCAATTTAACCACCAACTGGCGGCGGATCCCGAAGGCAAACTTCTCCAACTAGCACGCGCTTACAACACTTAAGCAACCATCTTAAGGAGAAACCGGCGTTCTAAGGTCAAGGCACAAACTCCACTCGGCCAAACCAACAAACTGGGCCCCTCAAGGGCCGCCGCAAACATTCTAACGCAATCCTACCAGCAACTGGTCCAAGAAAACATCGCCAGCCAAGGAAGCAACCAACAATCCTCTCATGGCAATCTCGAGAAGTAAGGAAGAAAACAACACGGGGCTACCTGCAACTCAACAGCTTGAGGATAACAACTCAAAGGTCTAACCAACCAATGCCACGACACCTCTATGCCAACCCACTCAACTTTGGCTCAACTAAATGCCAACCACGAACGCGCAAAAACTAGGAGCAAAGCCTGAGAAAGGCTTGCTCTGCAGAACTCAACTCAAGCTTACAACGGGCGAAGCTCGCCTCCAAGGACATGCAACTCTCAAGTTCAACTAACTAATCAAATGAATTCCTCCTTTTAGCTTAGGCCCAACTCATCTTCCAACCAGAGACTCCACACCGGGAACATCTCAAGGAATACGAATAACGACAACCACGATTGTAACGGCACAGGTTTTCATCCCAGTCTTCCAAGTTTGCCCTAGGGGTATTTTGGTAATTTTGGTTGGGTCGTCAGGGCCGTTTATGTCTTTTTCAGTTGCTAAAATTATTGGATGGTCTTAGGTAGGTTTTTGATGCTTTGTGGATGTGTTTGGGTATGGTGAGATGCAAAAGTAAAATAGGGATTTAAAGTTGCAACAGTCGGGGTTCGAGGAATGGTGGCCTTGTGTGCTAGAGCAGGGCCTTGCCAGTTTAGCCACCAGGTGATCTTGTTACTCTTTCCGCGGCATATCTTGGTTAGCCTTGAGTCCTTTGGGTTTTGGTGTATTTGATTAAATGAAAGGAAATAGGGTTTTTGGTGTTTCTTCTCTAAAATCACCATTGTCGCCGCAAGTTTCTTCTCCCATGCCCCAAGCCGATTCCCTTCTCCCTCGCAGCCTCGTTCGTCATCCTGGGTAAGTCATCTCGATCCCCCTTTCTCTCTTTAGTTATGGTTTTGTTCTTGCTGGCCGAGAGAGGGAAGATTTGATTTTGGGGTTGTGCGACACCGAGCAGCAGCTCTGATCGCATCGCCCACGCCGCTGTCGGTCGAGCAAAGACATCGCCCAGCGACTGTCGCGCACTGAGCCCAACACACACCGCGCCCGCGCGCGCCGTCGCCGTCCAGTAGCGTCGCATCATAGTCCCAACGCCCGTGCCGTGTCGCCAGCCCGCGTCCAGCCATTGCGTCTGCTTGTCCGCGCCCGTGCGCCTGTGCCCAGCTAACCCGTCCGCACGAGCGCGTGCGCGCAGCCCTGCCGCCCATCCGTGCCCGTCAACGCCGGTCGCGCTGCCCCGCGCCAATGAAGCCCCGACCGTGCGGCATTGTTGCGTCGTGCGCGCGCCACCGTCTTTGCGTGAGTTGCTCCCGAGCTGAGCTCTGTTTATTTTATTATATTTAGGCCTATGGATTGTGAAAATTATTGTGCTTGTTAGGTTCTCATTACCTAGCTCGGGATCGATCGCAGCTTAGGACTCTTGTGTGTAGTTGCCTTCCGACCAGGTAAGGATTTCTTACCAGAGTTGTGTGGGCCCTGCGATATATTATGTGATTGTTGTTTGTATGCTTGTTTGTGTTTATTAGCATGTTTAGTGATAGGTGCTCTACTCTGAATTCCCGACTGGCATGATTTCTTATGTTGTTTCTCAAGTTAGTTCATGCTAGGTTGTTTCGTTCTGGCATGCTCGTTATCTGTTCTTGCTTCGTAGTATCATGCTAGGTTCATTGTATCTGTTGAGCACGTATTGGATTGTTTGCTACAACTGTTTATAGGTTGAGATATGGTAGGTAGCATCATCCGGGCCAGGATGCATAAAGTACCTTGCATCCACGGTAGGGACGTACGAGGCAGTACTCCGTCCCTGGACCCCGTTAGGGTTTACCTAACCCTAACGGTAGGCCCTACAATCATGGGTGAGGGTGGCAGACTGTTAAATGCCCCAACGGTCGGGATGATGACATGACATTGCCTTGTCCCAGGAAGTCGGCACGTCCTCAGCGTGTTCGGCCGTAGCCCTTGATTGCCACCTGTTAGGGCAAGGACGACTTCCTGGTGTAAGCCTACCACGACCGGTTCCTTAGCCTCAGGTGCGGTGGTTCAGGCTGACATAGTTCACGTTTCCAAGTCTCACACCCCTATGTCAGTGACACAGATCCAGAGATTTAGTTAGGCATGGTGACTGGACCTGGGCAGCTTGCCACTAGACCCGGCACCCCCCATGGTTTTCAGTAGCATACGGTGCACGCATACGCTCATTACAGCGCCGACTAGAGAGCTCCTCGGGATTGTGAGCTAGTGCACCTTTCGTATCCACAGTAGACAGGCTGAGGCCGAGACTTGTTTCTCGTATAGGATCGTATCGTGTGGTGGATTATCCCGGAGTAAGACCCTGAGATGGCATCCGAAGTTTATGTGTGGATTTAAGCTATGTGCTCTCTTCTGTGTTTATATTCATAGCTTGCATACCTTTCTGCTAGATGACCATGTATATCGTATTGGACCCCGGTTGGGGATTCTTACTGAGTAATTCGTTACTCACCCTTATTTTGTGGTTTTCCACATGTAACCATTGTAACGGCCCAGTCTTCTATTTCAGGTACCCAGGTGATTTCAGGTCATTATTCGGATGTTCGGATGGGCCGTTAGAGCTGTTTTAACCTTTAAGGGTATTTTGGTATTTTGCTCCCCGGTCAGAGGTTGAGGATTTTCAGGGCTTGTGGTCATTTCGCCTTCGTTGAGACTTGATTAATGTTGGTTGCAAGACCCAAGGAGTTTGGGTTAGTTGATTAGAAGTTCGGAGACATTCCGGTTGATAGCAAAAATTAATTGGAATTTAATTGGTCCCATTGGGATTTGAACCCTTGCCCTAATGGTGAAATTGGAGTTTTTAGAAAAAGAAGATTTAGTTAAAAAGAAAAGAATTTCTTTAGCCGGGACCCGCAAGAGGAAAAGCCTTGGGAAGGGAATTTTAGGTTTCATAACCCTATTTAAAATAAAGAAGAGAAGGAAATCAAGAAACCCCTATTTTTCCCCTTGTTGGCCGTCTCTCTCTCTCTCTCTCTCTCTCTCTCTCTCCTAAAACCCTAGCCGAGCAGCCCTAGCCACACCATCGAACCACCCCCGAGCCACCCAGCCCTAGCCGCACGCACCACCTGGTCCATCGCACCACCCCTGCCCGCACAGCCCCTGCGCCGCTCGGCCCTGCGCGCACTGCACCACACCGCCCGGCCTGCGCGCCGCCCGCCCGCTGACGCCTGCGCAGCGAAGCCCCACCGCTGCACACCCATCGCCGCCGACGTCGCGCGTGGCCGCCAAAGACCGCCGACGTCGCTCGTGGTCGCGCCAAAGGCCGCAACGCAAAGACAGACGCGCCGCCGCCGACGCGCCGCGCCGCTCGGCGGGGACGCCACGGCGCGCGCCCACTCCGGCGCGACCCCTCTCCGCGCGCCAACCCGGCTGAGCCGCTCGCGCTGGCGTCGCCTTTGCAGCCGCACACGCCTTGTACGCCGCCAAGGCGTCCGCCCGACGTGTCGCGCGCCGCCTCAGCGCCGCACCAAAATGGCGCCAAGCCACCCTCCTGCCGCTGAGGCCCGTGTCTTCTCGGTGGTAATTCCCGAACCAATCCCTTTGTGTTTTCTAAGCTTAGGTTTGTTGCTGTATGTATTTACTTAGGATGCTTTATTTATGCCTAGGTTGCTCGAGTTCAGTATTAAGCTCGAGGGTCTTTTTGGTTGTGATAGCTATTCTCCACTTGCTTCCAGGTAAGGATTCCTTACCGTGGTTGTATGGACCCTGCGATGCTTTCTTGAATGTGCCTTATATGCATGTTTACTTTTATGGACATGATTAGTGGATAGGAAAGCTTGTGATTGCATTCCCTTTGGCATGTTTGCTTGTTTGTACATGTTAGTGCCATGCTAGGATTGTTCTTCCAAAGATGCTTGAGATTCCTGCTTTAAGTTCGTAGTATCATGCTAGGTTATGTATGATTGATGATGATTATGTATGTTTAGCCAGGAATCGTTTACTCTATACTCTAGCTAGTGTGTTAGGGCTGTCATCATCTAGAGGCTGAGAGCGGACATAACGTACCTTGTCCCCACCGATCGGGAGTAGAGCGAAGCATAATGTACATTGCTTCCCCCCGACAGCCGATGTGGATGTAGCTACCACATCGGCATAAGCCTAGTTTGTAGCTCGCTAGAGCGGAACCACGCTTAGCAACGGTGCAAGCCGCCTTGGCGGTTCTTAGCTTCGTGTCGGTGGTACACAGCGCACAGATGAGTGCCGAGGGCCTCGCACTACTATGTTCGGTGACACCGTTTCCGAGTCTTAGGCATGCACACGGCCCGCGTAGTTTGCCCTTAGGCCCCCGCATTTACGCCCGATTCTGCAGAAGAGCATGCGGTGTGCGCGACACGCTTTAGTCGCCGGTTCGGAGAGCTCCCGGGCTAATGTTCGTGAGTACACCAGTTCCTTCCGCTTTAGAGCGGACTTGGGTACTCTCCGATAGTCCCGATTTATAGCGAGGGTAAGAGGCCCTTGAGGACACCCATTGGGATTGGCTTTTGAGGTGATCATATGGTCGAGGAGAAAGACCCTCGAGGGTGTCGGACATCTTTGGGATCGGTTTTGAGGTGATCAATTGGCCGAGGGAGAAAGACCTCGGAGATGTCGGGATTGGTTATGAGAGCCAATCATTAGCCGAAGTAGGAGACTTCCGAGGATTCCAGATTCTCGCCTTGTAAGCTCGTTGAGCTATGATCCGTGTTGGTAATTGTTTGCATGTATACTAGGGTGCTAGATGATTGAAGTATCGTATTGTACCCGGTTGAGAGATTCTTACCGAGTATGTTTATACTCACCCTTATTTCTCGTGGTTTTCCACAGGTAACTTGGGACAACACAGGGACGGCTAGCGGAGGAAGTGAATGATCATGGGGAGCCGCGCAAGCACTCTGTCTTTATTGTTTGCATATTTGTTCAAGCATGTAGATGGACAGAGTCCTAGGGGAAACATTATAAAAAGTTGTTTGAACTATTTTGAATGTTTTTATATATCTTGGCTTGAGCTTGTTTTACTTCGTTGGTTTTCTTAAACAAAGTTGTTGATTATGTTTTCAGCATTCCCGTTCTAAATGTTTTGAAAAGTTTTAAATATGAGCACTAAACTGCTCGGTGAAATATTTAACTTTCATGCTGAGTGAGAACCTAGGTTTAGGACCGTATTTTGGGTCGGGCTCTTACAGGTTGGTATCGAGCACGAGTCATAGATTCTGTGAGACTAACTCGCGCTGCGAGTTGTTGCCCCCATGATCATCAAGTACTCGCGCCGTCGAGTTTGTCCGAGTTCATTAAGCTAAGGGTTTTATTTTACAACATCGCATCTAGTATACATGTGTTACCCTTGTTTGGCAAAGAGAGCCCAGCGTGGGCTAGGTTTTATGCTTTGTGCAGATCGCCGTGTGTCGATCGCACCCGCAGGGAGGTAGAGCTTAGACTCCCGTAGGCCATTTGTGGCCCAGTTGTGGTTCTCCCCTAGTGAGAGGGTGGAGGTGCTCGTGCAGATCGCTAGTGCGTGGATCGCACTCTGAGGAGCAGGACGCTTGGCATGTCCGACCGACGAGTTAGACCGTTTGTATGGATGTTGAGGCCGCGTCCAGGGTTGTTTAGCCCGTTGGCCAGAGTTGGCCCTGGCAGTTGAGTTGCCTAGAGGAGGGGGTAGAGGCTAGCACGCCTCAGAGTGAGACTCCTTGAGCAGAGTGTGCTCTAGCCATGAGGGAGTTGATGGCGAGTCTTTTAGCTAACAGAGCGGAGACCAGCGCAGCTTTGTAGCGCGAGTGAGGAGTCTTGGGCATAGATAGCCCAGCTGGTAGAGTTTATTTAGGAGACACCCCTCCTTGTAGTTCCAGTAGCCCCGGAGGTTCCCGGGAGGGTTTGATCAGCAGGTTTATGCTGATAAGATATTTGGCGTTGATCGAGCCGCCGAGTTTGGCAAGTGGAAGCTTGTAGAGCTGGATGTTTTGAGACCTACTGCTAGCAGCAAGGTGGTTGGCCAGGATCGAGTTTATCATCCAAGTGTTGCGATGACCTAGTGTTCTGAGGCCGATGACCAGATGTTTAAAGGTCGAGGCGCGCCGTTCTGGTGTTGTTTGATGCAGCAGTGTGGTGGTGGAAGTCCCCTGTGAGAGGCAGACCAGCAGAGTCTCCACCAGCCACCCGGTCGATTGGCAAGCTGCCAAGTTAGTAGTTTTTGAGGAAGATGTAGAGACATCTTGTCCTCCTGCAAGCCTACAGTCGTTGTGCAGCCAGTTCTTTTTGTACCCTCGTAGCCAGGCGGTAGTGTGGAGGTTGCTTGTCAGGACTTATTCCGTCCGTGGTTTTCAGCTGGCTATTAGAGTAGAGCACCTTCTGTTAGCAAGTTCCAGGTGTGGAGCTAGGTGCTGCCACCCGAGGGTTGGCCTGAGTATTCGTCGAGCATCGAGTGGGATGCAGGAGTGGGCCTTGGCTTGTCTGTTAGACGTGATGTAAGAGAGTAGTCTATTCGATTGTTGGGACTCTTGTGTTGAGTGCCATTGCCCTGTCACCTGGAGTGTGACCTTCTCTACCCTCAGAGTGGCTTAAAGCCCGTAAAGGGATGTTTGTGTTGTAAAGGAAGTAGTGCCCGTTGGCACCAAGCTTTGAGAGGAGGCCTAGATTCAGGCCAGTTGGCACTTTCTGTGCAGGTGGTTCCAGGACCCGCCCGGAGTTTAGCATCCCCACTAGTCCTGTACCCATTCATGAGATTTCACCTATTTGGGTTGCATAAGAGATCTAGCTCGGTGGTAGCTAGAGAACTACAAGTTTGAGGTCGTTCGAGGGATAAGTAGGAGCTTTCCACGGTCACCGAGAGTTGGGTACAAAGGATGCTGTAGGTTGGTGAGGGCTAGCGCGTCTGAGTTCTCGCGCTTGTGTGTGAGCTTGTGAGCCAGCTTGTTGGTAGTGTGTTTCGACTACCCTTGGAGTTACCCTAATATAAGTAGGGTTGGCATCGATGATGCGTGGTTGATCTAGTGTTAGAGCCATGAGTTGGATGGTTGAGTGGAGCATTTAGTGGGCACATTGGTATGAGGTATGTCAGATTGGTGTAGTTAAGCTCTGGTAAGAGTGAGTCGACCAATGTGGCATTCCGTGGTGAGTTGACCCTGAGTGGGTTGAACTCTTGTTGCTCCTTTGCTAGAAGTGGCTCTATTGGGAGGCAAATGTTGCCTTGTGTGAGAATACTTGTTGGTTTGGATCTTAAGGAACCAAGTTGGAGCTGTACACGCCAATGAACTTTTGTGTAGCTCGTTCCGTGGTGTATTTTTCAAGGACCACGAGGGGTTTCGGGTTGTGAAACCAGTGCTCAGTTATGAGGAGTTAGGACTTTAGTTCTTGGCAAGTGCCCTAACTTGGGTTGAGAGGCTACCGTGCCGGTAGCTGGGTTGTTGCGTAGGAAAGTTATGCTAGTTGGCCCTTGGCCTCGGTAGAGGCATTTCTTGTTGGTCGACGGTTGGAGTTCAGTTGAAACTGAACAAGGGCGATGGTAGCATAATCGCGTAGTTTCTGGCCGCCATGGCTAAGAGAGTTGTTCGGATCCTTACCATGGATAGAAGCTACAATGTGGCTGATGCTTTGAGCAAGAGGAAGTTTGGGTCTCCAGTTGTTCCCGCTCAGTGGATAGCGACTTTAAGCGAGGCGATCTAGGGGTCGCGATCATCAGCGCCGATCGCAGTTAGAGCTCACGATCGTCGCAGGGCGGGGCGCAGCGATCGGCTCATTGCATCAAGTGTGGTAAGCGCGCCGGATTGTGTGGAGCATCGCCGTGCTTGCTACGCATGTGGCAAGGAAGAGCTTTTGGCAAAGACAGTTGAGATCTTTGTAGGGAGATGTGCTCGTGTAGCCGATTGTCGATTAGACCGTTTGACGGCGGTGTGTGTCGGAGGAGATCGGAGGAACCCTAATTTGAGGAGAGCCTCACGAGCTCGGTCGAGATCCAGCAAAGTGTTCCTCGGTTGAGTTCTTTGGATGCTTGTAGGCGGTTGACAAGCTAGAGTTGTTCTTAGTAGCCTCGCGTTTTTTTTTAGAATTCTTAGCAAGGTGGTGCTTGGCGTTGGCCAAGGTTTGGTTCCTTTCTTTGTTTTCTAGGGCTAGCTTGGTTCGACCAAGTGGCGTCGCCTCGAGGACTTGTTCCTAGTCGAGTAGTTTTGGGAGTTGGCCACCCCTCGCGGTTGAGTAGTACCGCTAGTGCTTAGTTGGTGGTTCAAGCGATTGAGGAATCCTTGGATGTTTCTTCTGAGAGAGTTGGTGGTTGCTACCGTTGAGTTTGAGCAAGACAGCGAGCGTTTGTGAAATTCGCTGTCCTTCGGAAGTCCGCTTGCTAGGAAATCGTTCCTGTAGAGGAGGAGTCAGCTTAGCTCCTGAGTTGTTTAGTTGATCAGAGTAGCGCAGCGGTCAGCCTAGCGAGAGTGTCCCTGAGTCTGTTTGATAGCAAGCGGGAAGTTGTTTGTTCCCGCGAGGGCGAAGGCCAGCCAGTTCAAAGGCTTGAGTTGTTGGCGGAAGGTTGTTGGATCTTTGGAGTTTGTGGAACCCCTTAGTTCTTGGGTAGTTGAGTTGCACCGTGGATACCGGCCTCGAGTTTTAACTTTTGAGGTAGTCTTGCCGACTCGTGTTGTTCAGGATCCGCAAGCTTGTGGTCGTCGCTATCCTTATTCCTCGCGATGTTTCGTGGGTGGAGTTTCTGGATTGGAAGAAGAGTTAGGTCTAAGCTATAAGGAGGAAGTCCTTGGAGCAGCCAGATGGGCTTAAGAGTTGAGTGGCAGCTTGGAGGCGAGCTTTGCTCGTTATGAGCTTGGTTTGAGTTTCTGCTAAGCAAGCCTTTCTCGGGCTTTTCTTTTAGTCGTTGTGCATTCGCAGTTGGCATTTTAGCTGAGCCACAGTTGAGTGAGTTGGCACAGAGGTGCCGTGGCATTGGGTGGTAAAGCCCTTGAGTTTCGATCCTCGAGCTATCGTGTTGCTAGTAGCCACGTAATGTTTTATTCTTCTTTGCGCTCGAGGTTTCCGTGAGAGGAATGTTGTTTGTTTTCCTGTCTGGCGATGTTCACCTAGGCCAGTGGCTGATCGGATTGCATTGGAAAGTTTGTTGTCGGCCGTTGAGGGGCTCCGGCTTATTAGTTTGGCTGAGTGGAGCCTGTTCTTGGACCCTGTCGTTCAGGGGTGGCCGAAGCTGAAGTATCAGCTAGTGTGTGTGGTGGTAGCCGTTTGGTGAACCAGAAAAGTGCCCTTGGCTTTGGTGCTTCGATTTCTCGTAAGATGGTTGCTTTAGTGTTGTGGACGCATGCTAGTTGGAGAAGGTTGCCTAGGGATCAGTCACCAGTTGGTGGTTCGAATTGGATTTCGTTAAGGATTGTAGGCAACCAGTGGGGTTCTTACGGTGGGGTTCGCAGGTCTCTTGCGAAGTATGAGTAGGTCGTTTAGTTTCTTAAACACGGGAGGTCTGGGTTGTTTGGTCAAGCATGGTGAAGGGTCGAGGTTGTTTGATAACAACTATGAGCATTCAGAGAGAAATTCTACGGGAGCGTGGCGTTGAGTTTTAGAGGTTGTGACCCGTTCACGAGTTTGCTGAGAGTAGCACCGTAGAGAGGCGTTCCGAGTTGGGTTAGCATGGATAAGTGAGCCCTAGAGTCGTAAGGCCGTTTGAGAGTTGGTGCGAATCAGAGGATGTGGCTCACCGACTAGTTATCGCATGTTTTCTTCGAAGCTCAGTGTTAGTTCAGTTTTGGTTGAGATAGTTCGTGGCAGACTCGGTGTCTGTTGGGCTTGGAGCCTTTGGGAACCCAAGAGGGTTCGGTCTCAAAGAAGGATTTGTGTTGTCTTAATCAGGAGCTTGGTTGGTTAAGAACCAGTGGAGTTTTCCTAGAGTTGTTTTCGTCTTAGGACTTTCGAGGACGAAAGTCTTAAAAGGAGGGAGTATTGTAACGGCCCAGTCTTCTATTTCGGGTACCCAGGTGATTTTGGGTCCTTATTCGGATGTTCGGATGGGCCGTTAGAGCTGTTTTAACCTTTAAGGGTATTTTGGTATTTTGCTCCCCGGTCAGAGGTTGAGGATTTTCAGGGCTTCAGGGTCATTTCGGCCTTCGTTGAGACTTGATTAATGTTGGTTGCAAGACCCAAGGAGTTTGGGTTAGTTGATTAGAAGTTCGGAGACATTTCGGTTGATAGCAAAAATTAATTGGAATTTAATTGGTCCCATTGGGATTTGAACCCTTGCCCTAATGGTGAAATTGGAGTTTTTAGAAAAAGAAGATTTAGTTAAAAAGAAAAGAATTTCTTTAGCCGGGACCCGCAAGAGGAAAAGCCTTGGGAAGGGAATTTTAGGTTTCATAACCCTATTTAAAATAAAGAAGAGAAGGAAATCAAGAAACCCCTATTTTTCCCCTTGTTGGCCGTCTCTCTCTCTCTCTCTCTCTCTCTCCTAAAACCCTAGCCGAGCAGCCCTAGCCACACCATCGAACCACCCCCGAGCCACCCATCCCTAGCCGCACTCACCACCTGGTCCATCGCACCACCCCCGCCTCGCGACACCCCGCGCGCTCGGCCCTGCGCGCACTGCACCACACCGCCCAGCCCGCTTCGCCTGCCCGCCCGCTGCGCCGCTGCGCAGCGAAGCCCACCGTTGCACACCCATCGCCGCCGACGTCGCCGTGGCGCCAAAGACCGCCCGCGGACGTCGCTAGTGGTCGCGACAGTGCCGCAACGAAGCGACGACGACGCCGCGCGCCGCACGCTGCTGCCGCCGCTCCAGCGCGACCCGCCCAAGCGCCCACTCCAGCGCGACCACTCGCCGCGCGCCAACCCAGCGAGCCGCTCGCTCGCGCGTCCGCCCAACGTGCCGTGCGCCCAGCGCCCCAGCCGCACCAGCAGCGCCCAAGCCACCCTCCTTGCTGCCGAGGCCCGTGTCTTCTCACTGGTAATTCCCGAACCAATCCATTTGTGTTTTCTAAGCTTCGGTCTTTGTATGTATTTACTTAGGATGCTTTATTTATGCCTAGGTTGCTCGAGTTCGTATTAAGCTCGAGGGTCTTTTTGGTTGTGATAGCTATTCTCCACTTGCTTCCAGGTAAGGATTCCTTACCGTGGTTGTGTGGACCCTGCGATGCTTTCTTGAATGTGCCTTATATGCATGTTTACTTTTATGGACATGATTAGTGGATAGGACAGCTTGTGATTGCATTCCTGCTGGCATGTTTGCTTGTTTGTACATGTTAGTGCCATGCTAGGATTGTTCTTCCAGCATGCTTGAGATTCCTGCTTTAAGTTCGTAGTATCATGCTAGGTTATGTATGATTGATGATGATTATGTATGTTTAGCCAGGAATCGTTTACTCTATACTCTAGCTAGTGTGTTAGGGCTGTCATCATCTAGAGGCTGAGAGCGGACATAACGTACCTTGTCCCCACCGGTCGGGAGTAGAGCGAAGCATAACGTACATTGCTTCCCCGACGGCCGATGTGGATGTAGCTACCACATCGGCATAAGCCTAGTTTGTAGCTCGCTAGAGCGGAACCCCCGCTAACGGTGCAAGCCTGCGCCTTTGGCGGTTCTTAGCTTCAGTCGGTGGTACAGCCGCACAGATGAGTGCCGAGGGCCTCGCACCATCGTGTTCGGTGACACCGTTTCCGAGTCTTAGGCATGCACTGCCCGCGCGCGTAGTTTGCCCTTAGGCCCCTCAGAAAGACCCGACCCAAAAAGGGCACTAAATAGGCCTTTACCCCAATGCATGTGTTAAAAGGAAAAGACATGATGCAAATAAAGTTTTCGGATTCCCATTAAATTAAAACATTCAAGATTCATTCAGAACAATAGAGTCTATTGAAACCTGTCCCTGTCTCCAAGCACTGTTTCACAGACAAATACATTTCCAACAATTTACTCGATCTCAGAGATTTTATTAAAAACATTTAAAACATCCTCAAATTCAACAAGCTGGAATCCACAAATAATTCAGAAAAGTATCCTAGGGCTCGTGCGTCTGCTACATGCATTCTGTGGGGAAAATAACGAAAAGAGTCATAACATAAGAAAAGTCGAGAGATGACAAAGCAGATTCCATGATCACGGCTCCTCCTTGACCATCCCGCCTCGCGCCTCGGTTACTGTGGAAAACCACAAAATAAGGGTGAGTAACGAATTACTCAGTAAGAATCCCCAACCGGGGTACAATACGATATAAAAGATCATCTAGAGAATGTATGCAAGCCATGGGTATAAGCACAGAGCGGAGCACATAGCTAAGTCCACACTTGGACCTCGGATGCCAACTCAGGGTCTTAGTCCGGAAAATACCACCATACACTATACGCCCTATACGGGAAACAAGTCCCGGCCTCGGCCTATCTCATCGCCGATCACGAAAGGTGCACTAGCTCAAGATCCCGAGGAGCTCGTCGGGCGCTGTAATGAGCGTAAGCGCGCACCGCGTGCTGCTACTGCAGACTATGGGGTGCCGGGTCCAGTGGCAAGCTGCCCATGTCCGATCCACCACGCCTAACTAAATCTCCGGATCGGTGTCACCGACATAGGGGTGTGAGACACGGACACGTGAACTATGTCGGCTGAACCACCGCACTTTGAGGCTAAGGAACCGGTCGTGGTAGGCTTACACCAGGAAGCGGTCCTTGCCCTAACACGTGGCAATCAAGGGCTACTGCCGAACACGCTGAGGACGTGTCGACTGTCGGGGACGAGGCAATGCCAAGTCATCATCCCGACCGTTGGGGCATTTAACAGTCTGCCACCCTCACCCAAGATTGCAGGGCCAGCCGTTAGGGTTAGCTAAACCCTAACGGGATCAGGGGCGGAGTACCATCTCGTACGTCCCTGTCGGGGATGCAAGTTACGTTATGCATCCGGCCCGGATGATGCTATCTACCTGAACTCTAAATCATAGCAATAATAACAAATCATACAATGCAGTCCAAAATGTGCTCAACAGATACAAGGAACCTAGCATGATACTACGAAGCAAGAACAGATATTGAACATGCCAGAATGGAACAACCTAGCATGGGCTAACATGAGAACAAAACAAGAGTTCATGCCAGTCAGGAATTCAGAACAGAGCACCTAGGGCTATACATGCTGTTACACATACACAGGCATACAAAACATCAATCACAAATATACCGCAGGGCCCACACAACTCCGGTAAGAAATCCTTACCTTGGTCGGAAGGCTTCTACACACAAATCCTAAGCTGCGGAACAATCCCGAGCTAGCGAACGGGAACCTAGCAAACCAATAATAATCAGTATCTAAAAAGTCTAAAAACAATAGGACAGCAAGCTCGGCTCGGGGCACTCACGCGGCACGGCGAACGAACTTGGAGTTGCTGGCAGGCTGGCCCGGCAGGCTGGCGCTGGCGCGCTACCGGCACGCGCTGGCGCGCGCGCGCGCGCGCGGATGGGCGCTGGGGCGCGGTATGCTTGCGCACGACGACGGGACTCGGTAGGCGAGCGGCACGGCACGCACGGCGGCGGCGCGGCGGCGATGCGACACGGCGAAGCCAGCGGCAGCGAGGACGCGCGCGTGGGCGAACGTCTGGGCGTGCGGGCGAGCGGCTCGGCAAGCGACAAGGGCGAAAGCGCGCGGACGTCAGGCGTCTGCTGCTGCGCGCGATCTGGCGTGACGTCGGGCTGGCGATGGTCGAGCAGGGGCTGGGCTGGTTGCTGTGCGAGACCTGGGCGCGACAGAGGCTGTGATGGCGAGCGGCAGGGCTGCTTCAACAGATCTGGGCGACCTGGTGAGCGATGGCGTGCGGCGCAGGGCGCTCAACAGATCTGGGCGACCGTGCGATCGCAGGGCGAGCTGGTGCGACGGCAGGGCGATCTGTCTTCTGCCGGGCGCGATCCGGCAGGCGATCTGGCCGGGTGGGCGCGGCGACGATGGTCGCTGGCCGGGCTTCTCTCTACTGGTTGCAATCAACACAAACACACACAACACACCTCTTTTCACTTGGCCAAAAGCACACCAAACGGATGAGAAGAAGAAGAGGAAGATCGATACCTACCCGGAATGATGATGAACGATCCAAGGGAGCTGCAAGGATGAAGAATCGGCAAGGGCTATGGAGAGGGAGAGCTTGTGCGGCCAAGAGGAGATTTGGAGAAGAAGATGGAATAAACCTAATTTCTATTTCATTTAACCAAATGCACCAAAACTCCAAAATCCAAGGCTAACCATAAAATGATGCAGGAAGAGCAACAAGAGCACCTAATGGCTCAATGGCACACATCTCCACAAGCTTCCCAGGAGACCCGGGTTCAAACCCCAGCTGCAGCTCAATTTCCTTTATTTTTACTTTTGCATCAAACCTTGCTCAAAGCAAACCACAAATCCTTCCAAAAACCTACAAAAATCCAACCAATAGTTTTAGTAACTGGAAAAGACACAAACGGCCCCACCAAATTACCAATTTACCCCTAGGGCATACCTGGAAGACCGGGATGAAAAACCTGGGTCGTTACAATATCCCCTCCTTTTTATGACTTTCGTCCTCGAAAGTCCTTAAGATCAAATTTCAGGATAATGCAACTCGATCTCGTCTTCCCGCTCCCAAGTGGCTTCCTCGGAACCCCGACTCTTCCATCGAACCTTTACCAAACGAATCTCGCGATTACGCAACGTCTTGGTCTCAAAGGCAAGGATCCTCACCGGCTTCTCCTCAAGCTCAAATCCTCATTCGGTGCAAAGGCTCAAAGTCCACAATGTGCGACTGGTCCAAGCACATCTTGCCTCAACATCGATACATGAAAAACACTATGCACCACGATAGAGACGGAGGTAGGGCTAACCGGTAAGCAACTCTACCAATCCTCTCTAAGATCTCGAAAGGACCAACAAAACGGGACTCAACTTCCCACGTTTTCCAACCCTCAAAACGCCTCGCATCGGAGCAACCTTAAGGAATACATTTGGCCAACCTCAAACTCCAAATCCCGACGCCGAACATCGGCGTAACTCTCTGCCTCTCGCTCGAAGTTTGTCAACATACGAGCTCTAATCTTACGCCTGATCGCACCATTGGTCAAGCTGCAGTAACTTTCGGGACCCAAAACCGTCTATCACCAACCTCTTCCTAGAACACGGGGATCGACAACGCTTACCATACAAAGCCTCGAATGGAGCCATCTCGAATCGACGATCGATAATCGTTGTTATAGGAAAACTCCATTAAGCATGAGATATGGTCCCAATCGCACGGGAAATCCAACACACAAGCCCTCAACATATCCTCGAGAATCGATTCACTCTCTCGGTCGACCATCCGTCGGGGGTGAAAAGTTGTCTTTGAAATCGCACTCGTGCCCAAAACCCTCTCGGAGCGCTCTCCAAAACGAGAAGTGAACCGCGAGTCACGGTCGGACACAATCCTCACAGGCACACCATGGTAACGGATGATCTGCTCCAAAAACAATTGCGCGCCATCGCTCCACGGTATAGGTGTCTCTACCGGGGATGAAGTGTGCGCTCTTAGTCAAACGGTCGACTATCACCCAAATCGAGAGAACTTCCTGAGTCCTTGGCAAACCAGAGATAAAATCCATGGAGATCTCTTCCCATTTCCACTGGGGCACACACTCGGTGTTGCAACAAACCAGTAGGCCTCTGCTCGGGTGCCTTTACTTGTCGACAAGTGAGACACCGGGTGACAAACTCGCCACATCTCTCTTCATTCCCATCCACCGGAAGGTCCGCTTAAGGTCTGATACATCTTGGTACCCAGGGGTGCCAAGCAAATGGGGAATCTGTGGGCCTCGAGAGCAACTCACCGCAATCCCGCAATGTCCGGAACACACAACCGCCTCTATAAGTCAGCCCATTGTCCGGTGAATATACAAAGTCAAAGTCTCCGTCAAGACTAACTCTATCAACCAATCTCTTAAGTGCGGGGTCACCCAAGCTGGTCGTGTCTATAATCCATTTGCTTAATCGACGGCCGCACTGCAATCAATCGAGCTACTACTGGCGGTGACCTCTCCCAACAACATCGCAACCTCGGCTCGCTTGAACTCTTTTTCGCAATCTAGGCTGGGAAATCAACAACGCCGCGAGTGCACGCGTCTTTCTACTCAAAGCATCGGCCACTACATTGGCTTTACCGGATGGTACAAAATCTCGCAGTCATAATCCTTTACCAACTCCAACCATCTCCTCTCGCCTCATATTCAACTCCTTACGAGTAAAGCAGATACTTGAGGCTCGTGATCGGTAAACATCTCGAATCCGCCGCCATACGGGTAATGCCTCCAAATCTTGGTGCGAACACCATCGCCGCCAACTCCATATCATGAGTCGGGTAGTTACGCTCATACGGCTTTGGTGACGGGAAGCATAGGCAATGACCTTCCCGTCTTTGCATCAACACACAACCTAAACCAAACTTGGAAGCGCCATCGAGACTACGAAACCACTGCCCCCTTCGGATCGCCAACAGTCTTGAAGTCAAAGCTGCGCGCTTGAGCACGCAAAGCTCTCATCACACCTGCTGTCCCAAACAAACTCGACACCCTTCCTCGTCAGACGAGTGAGGGGCGAGGCTATAGCTGAAAAGTCCTTGACGAACCGACGGTAGTACCCTGCCAAACCCAGAAAGCTGCGTATCTCGGCAACAGATGACGGCTTGGCCCACGAACTCACGGCCTCAATCTTCGCGGGGTCCACGGCTATACCATCTTTTGAGACCACATGACCAAGGAAGGCCACCTGGTTCAACCAAAACTCACACTTGGAAAACTTCGCATAGAGCTGGTTTTCTCTCAAAGCTGCCAATACTCGTCTCAGATGCTCTGCATGGTCCTCCTTAGACCTCGAATAAATCAGAATATCGTCAATGAACACGATGACTAAGCTGTCCAAAAAAGATTTGAATACCCTGTCCATCATGTCCATAAACGCGGCTGGGGCATTGGTCAATCCAAACGACATGACCACAAACTCATAGTGACCATATCTAGACACGAAAGTCGTCTTAGGAATGTCGGCATCCCCGATCCATGAATCGATGGTAACCAGGACCTCGGATCTATCTTGGAGAACACGGAAGCTCCACGAAGGCCGATCGAACAAATCGTCAATACGGGGCAATGAGATACTTATTCTTCATCGTCACCTTATTAAGCTCGCGATAATCAATACATAAGCGCATAGAACCATCCTTCTTTTTCACAAACAGAATGGTGCTCCCACGGGGACACACTCGGACGGATGAACCCTCGATCAAGCATCTCCCGCAACTTAATCTTCGATTCCTTTAGCTCACCGGTGGCGCCATGCGATCACGGAGCCTTCGAGATAGGGAGGGTCACGGCTCGAGCTCAATTGTGAAGTCAACCTCTCTCTTCGGGGCAACCCCGTAACTCCTCAGAAACACATCCGCGAACTCCCGCACGATCGGCACTGATCAACGATCGGCCAAGGGACGGCTCTCCACGCACAACTTGGCCAGTAACCCCAAGCTCCATGAGCTAGCAAACGCGTCGATCTTTCACGGTACCGACACCAACGGCGGGCAAACTCCACCCTGGACTCCACGAAACTTAAAAAGTCGGGCCGACCAGCGGCTCGAACACTACTTCTTTCCGGTGGCGGTCAATCAACGCGCGTGGTTAGCGACTAACCACTCCATACCAAGAATCACATCAAAACCGCTCATAGGCGTAACTATGAGCGTAGCCACAAGCAACTCTCCGGATATCTCGATCCGGCCATCCTTAATCTTATCTCTAGCTAACATACTAACTCCCGAAGGAGTTGCAACAGATAACTCAAAACCTAGAGGCTCTAGCCTTAACTTAGCATGCTCAAGAAACAACACGGATACAAATGAATGCGTAGGAACCGAGAATCAAACAAGACAAATGCGCGGTGATCTAAAACAAGAAGCGTGCACCGCCACAGCGGCATCCGTGACGCTCGGCCTCTTGACGGTCGTAGCAAACACTCGACCCCGCTGCTGCTACCGCCGAGCCGCCATAGCTGGCTGATCGCAAAAACGGGCAGTGCCCCTCCTTACCACAATGAAAACATAAACGGGTCCAAACCGACAAGCTCCTGCGTGGACTTTCCCACAAGTAGCACATGCGGGAACTCGCCGGGTCCTCCCGCTTTCGGCCTGGAAACGGACTAGAGCTCTCCGTGATCTGCTTCGAATCGCCCTTGGCGGGCGGCGCCGCGCCCCGAAAAAGTCAAACTTCTCTCTTCGCCCCACTGCTGCTGGGACAGACGCTGAACAGAGCGGCAACAACCCGCTCGGCAGGATACTTCCCGTTATAAATCGTGGCTAATGGACAGCCCTAGCATAAGTGTCGTGGGCACGAGCCCCGACATCCGAGAAACACCCGCCTCAATCCGGATATGAACTTTCCGAATCTTCACTCGGGGTGGCAATCAACCGAGGAGCAAAATACCCATACTCGAGAACTTGCGCTCATATTCCTCAATAGAATCGTAACCTTGCTTCGTGTTCGGAAAAGCTCCACCATTTTCTCTTGAGCCTCATCACCGATGTACTTCTCCCGAACTCGGCCTTGAAGAACTCCCAAGAAGCGGCGGAGACCAGTGGTCTCTCGCTCAAGGTGGACTCCCACCACCATCTCATTTGTGCCCCTAGCACATGAGCCGCACATCTCGGCCTCTCGAATATCGGGGCACACCATGATCAGGAAGGTGTACTCCAAATGGGCAATCCACACGGCTTCGCTAGCGCATCTCGGTGGCATCAAACTTCTCGAGCTTCCACTTCACAAAATCCTTCACCACCTACCCAACTCCTCGGCACCCTCCGCCATATCCGCCTCAGGGGCTACTTGCTCTTGTGGAGTGGAGGTGCTTTGCTACGCTCTCTTTGAACCAATCGAGTCATTTGCTCAACTGGGCTCGGGACTCTTCCCCGCCGCGCGCCAACAAGGCACTGGGTCTCTGCGCCTCTGCAGTCGCTCAACATACTGACCATAAAAGCCCTCATAGACTCAACAAAATCGCTCCGGGGAGCAGTCTCACGGCGCTCGATCGCCTCAACGCCCGCTCTAGGCGTAATGAAGGAGCGCTTGGTGGGATGCCATCAATCTCGGCTTGGGACGATGTCCTGCGATGATCGAGATCCGATCCACGATACCTCGACGCGCTCTCGAACCTCCTCTCCGCAGACGGTGATGGCATCTTTGGCGATCTACATCCAAACCAACAACGAATCAAAACCTGCCTGTCACCATTCCACAACACCAAACAAGGCATACACTAGATGATAGGTATTGTAAATTCTTAACCCTTTTTCTTTCTAAAACAATAAACCTAGGCGTACTGGCCGATCGCCGGAGTCTTGGTGATCATGGAAGGATGACCTACAACAAAGGTCAGTCTAACAGAATCTATGACTCGAGCTCGATACCAATCAGTAAAGACCAGACCCAAAAAGGGCACTAAATAGGCCTTTACCCCAATGCATGTGTTAAAAGGAAAAGACATGATGCAAATAAAGTTTTCGGATTCCCATTAAATCAAAACATTCAAGATTCATTCAGAACAATAGAGTCTATTGAAACCTGTCCCTGTCTCCAAGCACCTGTTTCACAGACAAATACATTTCCAACAGTTTACTCTGATCAGAGATTTTATTAAAAACATTTAAAACATCCTCAAATTCAACATTTGGAATCCACAAATAATTCGAGAAAAGTATCCTAGGGCTCGTGCTTGCCACATGCATTCAGGGGAAAATAACGAAAAGAGTCATCACATAAGAAAAGTCGAGATGACAAAGAGGATTCCATGATCACGGCTCCTCCTTCACCATCTCGCCTCGCGCCTCGGTACACTGTGGAAAACCACAAAATAAGGGTGAGTAACGAATTACTCAAGTAAGAATCCCAACCGGGTACAATACGATATAAAAGATCATCTAGAGAATGTATGCAAGCCATGGGTATAAGCACAGAGCGGAGCACATAGCTAAGTCCACACTTGGACCTCGGATGCCAACTCAGGGTCTTAGTCCGGAAAATACCACCATACACTATACGCCCTATACGGGAAACAAGTCCCGGCCTCACTGTCTCTCTCGCCGCCGACACGAAAGGTGCACTAGCTCAAGATCCCGAGGAGCTCTCGTCGGCCGTATTTGTAATGGCGTAAGCGCGCACGCGCGCTGCTCTGCGAGACTATGAAGTGCCGGGTCTAGTGGCAAGCGGCCCATGTCCGATCACCACGCCTAACTAAATCTACGGATCGGTGTCACCGACATAGGGGTGTGAGACACGGACACGTGAACTATGTCGGCTGAACCACCGCTTTGAGGCTAAGGAACCGGTCGTGGTAGGCTTACACGAGAAGCGGTCCTTGCCCTAACGCGTGGCAATCAAGGGCTACTGCCGAACACGCCGAGGACGTGTCGATCGTCGGGGACGAGGCAATGCCAAGTCATCATCCCGACCGTTGGGGCATTTAACGACCGCCACCCTCACCCAAGATTGCGGGGCCACCGTTAGGGTTAGCTAAACCCTAACGGGATCGGGGCGAGTACCATCTCGCACGCCCCGCATCGGGGATGCAAGTTACGTTATGCATCCGGCCGGATGATGCTATCTACGAACTCTAAATCATAGCAATAATAACAAATCATACAATGCGATCCCAAAATGTGCTCAATGAGATACAAGGAACCTAGCATGATACTACGAAGCAAGAACAGATATTGAACATGCGAGAATGGAACAACCTAGCATGGGCTAACATGAGAACAAAACAAGAGTTCATGCGATCAGAATTGAACAGAGCACCTAGGGCTATACATGCTTTACACATACACAGCATACAAAACATCAATCACAAATATACCCGGGCCCACACAACTCCGGTAAGAAATCCTTACCTTGGTGGAAGGCTTCTACACACAAATCCTAAGTGCGGAACAATCCAGAGCTAGCGAAACGGAACCTAGCAAACCAATAATAATCAGTATCTAAAAAGTCTAAAAACAATAGGGATGGCAAGCTCGGCTCAAAGGGCACTCACGCGCACACGCGAACGAACTTGGAGTTGCTGGCAGTGGCGGGCTGGCACGGCAGCTGGGCGGCGCGCTCACAAGGTATGGATGGGCGCTGGGGCGCGGTATGCGGCGCACGGACAGACGGGACTCGGTAGGCGAGCGGCGCGCGCACGCAAGCGCCACGGCGCTGGCGTCGCGATCGTTTCTGCAGTACTCGCGCGAGCCGCAGCGGCGGACGCGCGCGTCTGAACGTCTCGGCGGCGAAGCTCGGCAAGCGACAGCGGGGCGAAGCGCGGACGTCGAGCGTCTCGCTGGCCGCGCGCCGATCTGGCGTGGCGTCGGCCGGCGATGGTCGAGCGGTGGTGGTTCTGGTTGTCGTGGCGAGACACGGGCGCGACAGAGGCCGTGATGGCGAAGCGGCAGGCCGCTTCAACAGATCTGGGCGACGGTGAGCGATGGCGCGCGGCAGGGGGCCGCTCAACGATCTGGGCGTCTCCGTGCGATGCGCAGGGCGAGGTGGTGCGACGGCAGGGCGATCTGTCTTCTTCGCCGGGCGCGATCCGGCGCGGCGATCCGCCGGTGGACGTCGGCGACGATGGTCGCTGGTTGGGCTTCTCTCGGGTTGTCGCAATCAACACAAACACACACAACACACCTCTTTTCACTTGGCCAAAAGCACACCAAACGGATGAGAAGAAGAAGAGGAAGATCGATACCTACCGGAATGATGATGAACGATCCAAGAGGAGCTGCAAGGATGAAGAATCGGCAAGGGCTATGGAGAGGAGAGCTTGTGCGGCCAAGAGGAGATTTGGAGAAGAAGATGGAATAAACCTAATTTCTATTTCATTTAACCAAATGCACCAAAACTCCAAAATCCAAGGCTAACCATAAAATGATGCAGGAAGAGCAACAAGAGCACCTAATGGCTTAATGGCACACATCTCCACAAGCTTCCCAGGAGACCCGGGTTCAAACCCCAAGCTATGACTCAATTTCCTTTATTTTTACTTTTGCATCAAACCTTGCTCAAAGCAAACCACAAATCCTTCCAAAAACCTACAAAAATCCAACCAATAGTTTTAGTAACTGGAAAAGACACAAACGGCCCGACCAAATTACCAATTTACCCCTAGGGCATACCTGGAAGACCGGGATGAAAAACTTGGGTCGTTACACCCCCGCATTTACGCCAGTTGCAGAAGAGCATGCGGTGTGCGCACACACGCTTTAGTCGCCGGTTCGGAGAGCTCCCCCGGGCTAATGTTCGTGAGTACACCAGTTCCTTTCAGTTTAGAGCCAGACTTCGGGTACTCTCCCGATAGTCCAGATTTATACCGAGGGTAAGAGACCCTTGTGGACACCCATTGGGATTGGCTTTTGAGCTGATCATATGGTCGAGGGAGAAAGACCCTCGAGGGTGTCAGACATCTTTGGGATCGGTTTTTGAGCTGATCAATTGGCCGAGGGAGAAAGACCCTCGGAGATGTCCCGGATTGGTTATGAGAGCCAATCATTAGGCGGAAGAAGGAGACTTCCGAGGATTCCAGATTCTCGCCTTGTAAGCTCGTTGAGCTATGATCTGTGTTGGTAATTGTTTGCATGTATACTAGGGTGCTAGATGATTGAAGTATCGTATTGTACCCGGTTGGGAGATTCTTAATGAGTATGTTTATACTCACCCTTATTTCTCGTGGTTTTCACACGGGTAACTTGGGACAACACCAGGGACGGCTAGCGGAGGAATTTGAATGATCATGGGGAGCCGCGCAGGCACTCTGTCTTTATTGTTTGCATATTTGTTCGGCATGTAGATGGACAGAGTCCTAGGGGAAACATTATAAAAGTTGTTTGAACTGCTTTTGAATGTTTTTATATATCTCGCCAGAGCTTGTTTTACTTCGTTGGTTTTCTTAAACAAAGTTGTTGATTATGTTTCCAGCATTCCCCGTTCTAAATGTTTTGAAAGGTTTTAAATATGAGCACTAAACCGCTCGGTGAAATATTTAACTTGCATGCTGAGTGAGAACCTAGGTTTAGGACCGTATTTTGGGTCGGGCTCTTACAGGTGCGAGACAGGATGGCTGGAGGAGTAGCTGTGATCATGGAAACCCGTTGTTCAAACTCTGAGTTTATGTCTATGATTCTTTTTGTTTTATTTTCCTCTGAATGCATGTAGTTGGGCACGGAGCCCTAGATTGTTTTCTAACTGTTTTCTGGATTCTAGCACTGTTGTAACTATTGGAAAGTTTTGGATGTTTTTAAATAAATCTCTAATCAGAGTGAGTTTTGGAAATGTATTTTTCTTGGAACAGGTGCTTGGAAACAGGGACTGGTTTCAGGAATTCTATAACTGTGTTTGTTTTAAATGGTTGTTTGCATGTTTTAGTTTTCACCTAGAATCCGAAAACCATTCTTGCATATTGTCTTTATGTTTTGAACACATGCATTGAGGTAAAGGCCTATTTTAGAACCCCATTCGGGTCGGGTCTTTACAACGATGCTGGCGAATCGCAAGTAACATGAACCGACAAGGCTACCTCAAAAGTTAGGGCTCGAGGCGGGCACCCACGGTGCAACCCAACCACCACAGAAACTAGGGGTTCCTCAAACTCAAATGATCCAACAACTTCTAATAGCACTCAACCACTTAAGCTGGCTGACCACCGTCCTCACGGGGTCGAACAACTAGTTGCTTGCTATCAACACCATGCAGGAATTCCTCTGGCTGGGCTGATCGCTGTGCCACCCTGATCAACTCTACAACTCAGGAGCTATGCTGCTCCTCCTAAATGGGGACGATTCCCCAGCAAGCGGACTTCCGAAGGACAACGAACTTCACACACGCTCGCAGTCTTGCTCAAACCCAAGGGCAACAATCCAACTCTCTCAGAAATAACAGTAGAGAGATTCCACAATCGATTGAGCCACCGACTTAGAACTAGCAGTAATTATCCAAACACCGAAGGAGGTGCCAACTTCCAAACTTTCCAAACAAGAACAAGTCCTCAGGGCCACGCCCGCTTGATCCAAACAAGCTAGCTCTTACAAGAACATGGGAACCAAACCTTGGCCAACGCCAAGCACCAACTGATAACAGTTTCGAAACCAACGCGGAGGTACTAAAAACAACTCTAGCTTGTCAACCGACTACAAGCTTCCAGCAACTCAACCGAGGAACACTGCCTGGGTCTGACTGAGCTCTGGTGAGGCTATCCACAACCTAGGGTTCCTCCGATCACCCTCCGACACACACTGTAGTCAAACAGTCTAATAGACAACTGGCTACACGGGCACAACTCCCTTTCCCGTATCTCAACTATGCTGGTCCGCTCCAACTCCTCGAAAAACCAAGAAGACTGGAAATACTACATAATGTGTCAACCTCCAACTCAAGCATCGACCACATCGTAGCTTCTACCCAGGGTAGGGATCCGAACAACACTCTTAGCAATGACGGTCAGAAACTACGAGGCTTTGCTACCACCGCCTATGCCCAGTTCCAACCAAACTCCAATCATCGATCAACAAGAAATTCCTCTACCCAGGTTAAGGGCCAACTAGCATAACTTCCCTAAGCAACAACCCGACTACAAGCACGGTATCCTTACAACCAAAGTTAGGGCACTTGCCAAGAACTAAAGCCCTAACACCTCAAGGACTGAGCACTGGTTCCTCAACACGAACCATTCGTGGTTCCCAAGATATACACCACGGGACGAGCTACACTTGGCGTGTACAGCTCCAACTTGAATCCTTAAGACCCAACAAGAACTCGCACACAAGGCAACCTTTGCCTCCAAATAGAGCCACAACTAGTAAGGGAGCAACGAGAGTGAACCCACTCGGGGTCAACTCACCACGAAACGCCACATTGGCCAACTCACTCTACAAGAGCGTAACCTCACCAAGCTAACAAACCTCATACCAATGTGTCCACCCAAATGTGCTCCGTACAGTCCATCCAACTCATGGCTCCAACGCTGGACCAACCACGCATCATCGATGCCAACTCTACTCGTACTAAGGAAACTCAAGGGTAGTTGAATCACTCTACCAATAAACTGGCTCACAAGGCCACATCACAAGCGCTAGAACTCGGACGCGCTAGCCCTTAACAACCAACAGCATCCTTTGTACCCAACTCTCGGTGACCGCAAAACTCCTGCTTTCCCTCGAACGACCTCACACTTGTAGTCATCCTACTACCACCGAGCTAGATCTCTTATGCAACCCAAACAGGTGCAACCTAAGGGAATGGGTAGAAGGCTAGTGGGGATGCTAAACTCCGTGTGGGCCATAGAGCTACCTGCACATCTAGTGCGAACTGGCCTGAACCTAGGCCTCCTTACCAAGCTGGGTGCCAACAAGCAGTACATCTTTTACAACCCAGAACAACTATATACGAGCTTTGTGTCCCACTAAGGGTAGGGAAGGTCATACTTCAGGTGACGGGGACAATGGCACTAAAAAAAACAAGAAGCCCAACACTCGGGCAGTCTAATCTCTGGCATCTCGTCTAACAGGCATGCCACAGCCTACCCTTGCATCCCACTCGATGCTCAACAAATACTCAGGCCAACCCTCGGGTGGCAACAACTAGTTCCACATTTGGAACATGCTAAACAAAGAGTGTTCCACTCTACTAGCCCACTAAAATCCACGGACGGATTAAGTCCTGACAAGCAAACTCCACTCTACACCCTGGCTACGAGGGTACTAAAAGAACTAGCTACAAAACGACTGCAGGCTTGCAAGGGGTCAAGATGTCTCTACATCTTCCTCAAAAGCTACTAACTAGGCAACTTGCCAATCGTCCGGGCGACTGGTGAAGACTATGCTGGTCCACCTCTCTCAAGGGACTTCCACCACCCAACTACTGTATCAAACAGCACCAGAACGGCACGCCTTGGCCTCTGAACATCAGGTCATCCCAACACTCGGATGATAAACTCCATCCTGGGCAACCACCTTGCTTCTGTTTGCCAAACTCGGCGGCTCCACCAACGCCAACAAACTCATCAGCATAAACCTGTTGATCATGCCCTCCCGAAAACCTCCGGGCTACTAGAGCTACTGGGGGTGTCTCCTAAATAAACTATGTCAGCTGGGTTATCTGTGCCCGAGACTCCTCACTACGCGCTACAAACTGCGCCTGGGTCTCTGCTCTCTGATAGCTAAAAGACCTGCCATCAACTCTCTCATGGCTGAAGCACACTCTGCCCAAGGAGTATCACTCTGAGGCATGCTAGCCTCTACCCCCTTCTCTTGGCAACTCAACGGCCAGAGCCAAAGGTGGCCTACGGGTCTAGACAACCCTGGACGTGGTCTCATCATCAACATGCACAGTTGTAACGGCCCCGTTTTCCTTCCCGGTTAATAACAAAATTAATTGGAAAATTAATTTAATCTTTTGGGATTTGAGCCTTGCCCTAAATGGTGAATGTGGAGTTTTAAGAAAAGAGTCTTAATTAAAAAGAAAAAGAGAAAAGAATTTCTTTGGTAGGACCCGTAAGAGAAAAGCCTTGGGAAAGGAATTTAGGGCTCCTAACCTATTTAAAAATAAGGAAAAGAAGGAAAATCAAGAAACTCCTAATTTTTCCCCTTAGAGCCGCACTCTCTCTCTCTCTCTCTCTCTCTCTCTCTCTCTCCTAAAACCCTAGCCGAGCAGCCCTAGCCACACCATCGAGCCACCCCCGAGCCACCCAGCCCTAGCCGCACGCACCACCCCTGCCTGACACCCGCCGCTCAAGACACACGGCCGACGACACTGCACTGCAGACACGCACCGCAGCCTTGCCCTGCAGCCGCGACGACGTGCGCTGAACCAGAAAGCCCCACCGCCGCGACACCATCGCCGCCGGCGTCGCCGTGGCCGCCAAAGACCGCCCGGACGTCGCTCGTGGTCGCGACAAAGGCCGCAACGCAGCCAGCACGCGCGCCCAGCCCGCGCCGCCGCGCCGCCGCTCAGCGCGACCCAGCAGCGCCCACTCCAGCGCGACCCCTCGCCCGCGCGCCGGCCAGCCGAGCGCTCGCTCGCGCGTCGCTTTGTGCAAGACACACCGCACGCTGCGCTGCGCGGGTCCGCCCGACGTGGCGCTGCGCCGCCCAGCGCCAGCGCGCCAGCGCCCAGCGCAAATGCGCCAGCGCCCAGTCACCCACCAGCGGCGCCCAAGCCACCCTCCTCCTTGCTGCGAGGCCCGTGTCTTCTCGGTGGTAATTCCCGAACCAATCCCTTTGTGTTTTCTAAGCTTCGTCGGGTTGTATGTATTTACTTAGGATGCTTTATTTATGCCTAGGTTGCTCGAGTTCGTATTAAGCTCGAGGGTCTTTTTGGTTGTGATAGCTATTCTCCACTTGTTTCGTGTAAGGACTTCCTACCGTGGTTGTGTGGACCCCGCTATGCTTTCTTAATTGTGCCTTGTATGCTTGTTTACCTTTATGAGCATGTTAGTGGATAGGATAGCTAGTGATTGAATTCTTGCTAGCATGTTTTGCCTTTTGTACATGTTAGTGCCATGCTAGGTTTGTTCTTCCCGGCATGCTTGAGATTCCCGCTTTAAGCTCGTAGTATCATGCTAGGCTATGTATGACAGATGTCTTTGTGGATGTTAGCCAGAATCACGTACTTGGTAGTCTAAGCTAGTATGATAGGGTTTGTCTTCATCTAGAGGCCGAGAGCGGACATAACGTACCTTGTCCCCACCGGTCGGGAGTAGAGCGAAGCATAACGTACCTTGCTTCCCGGTGACCCGGTGAGGATTAGCTACCTCATTGGCATAAGCCTAGTTTGTAGCCTGCTAGAGCGGAACCCGCGCAGCGGTGCAAGCCTACCTTGGCGGTTCTTAGCTTCGCCAGTCGGTGGTACAGCCGCTGAGATGAGTGCCGAGGGCCTCGCACTCATCGTGATCGGTGACACCGTTTCCGAGTCTTAGGCATGCGTGGCGCGTAGTTTGCCCTTAGGCCCCGCATTTACGCCGGTTGCAGAAGAGCATGCGGTGTGCGCAAGACACGCTGCGTTAGTAGCCGGTTCGGAGAGCTCCCGGGCTAATGTTCGTGAGTACACAGTTCCTTCTTGTTTAGAGCCGGACTTGGGTACTCTCCGATAGTCGCATTTATAGCGAGGGTAAGAGACCCTTGAGGACACCCATTGGGATTGACTTTAGAGTTAATCAATTGGTCGAGGAGAAAGACCCTCGAGGGTGTCGGACATCTTGGGATCGGTTTTTGAGGTGATCAATTGGCCAAGGGAGAAAGACCTTGGAGATGTCCCGGGATTGGTTTGAGAGCCAATCATTAGGCGGAAGTAGGAGACTTCCGTGGATTCCGGATTTGCCTTGTGAGCTCATTGAGCTAAGATCCGTGTTGATATTTGTGGCATGTGTACTAGGTTGCTAGATGATAGATTGCATCGTATCGCACTACCCGGTCGGGGTTCTTACCGAGTATGTTTATACTCACCCTTATCGTGGTTTCTTCCACGGGTAACTTGGGACAAAGACAGAGGTGGCTAGCGGAGAGAGTCGGGAGATCATGGATGCTTGACACACTGCCGTGTCTTATTTTCATTGCTTTTGGGTTTTGACATGTAGTTGGACTTAGATCCGTAGGGAAAACTATGATTTGAACTATTTTATGTTTTTAAGTAAAGTCTTGATCGATCCACTATTTTAATTTGAATGGTTCGTTTTTGCCTAATGAATGTTTACTTTGTTTTGATTGTTTTCCGTTCATGTGTTTGAAAAGCTTTTAATCCGCCACTCGGCCGGGTCCTTTTATGTTTTAAATTTGCATCTTGAGTAAAGACCTAGATTTAGTTCCATTTTCGGGTTGGGTCTTTACAGGTTGGTATCGAGCACGAGTCATAGATCAGCGTAGACTAACTTTGTTTGTAGGTTGTGTTCCCATGATCTCCAAAGACTCCAAGGCCGCCGAGTTTGTCTAAGTTCAATAAGCTAAGGGTTTTGTTTATGATACTATATGCACGGTACACATGTGTTATCTTTGTTGACAGAGAAAGTCCGGCGTGGACTAACCCGTTGTGGTTTCCGTGTAGATCGCCCGAGATATGCGGTTACACGTAGTGGAGCAGTCCGTCTGAGGCGCAAATAGAGATCTTTGCAGAGAGCAGCAGGGTATATCAAAGCTCGTGAGGCGCCCGTGGCACCAGAGGTTAACTTGCGAGAGAAGGGGCGGAGGCTGCTATGCCTCAAGGTGCGGCTCCAGGAGGAGATATTTCGCTATGAGAGACATGATGATGGGCCTAATGGCCGAGCAGAGAGGCCCGAGACTCAGCGCAGCTAGCAGTGTGAGAGAGAGGAGTCTAGGCACAGATAGCCCGATTGACCACAGCTCATGCAAAGAGCACCCCAGCGGCTCCTCCAAAGTAGCCCCGGTAGCTCTCGGTAGCTCAACCGAGGGGCAGTGGTCATCAGACCGATCGACTCACTTGATAGTGCAGAGGAGCTGCTGAGTTTGGCAAGTGGTTGAAAGATTTCACCAAGTGGAAGCCAAGAGAATTTGACGCTTGCAGAGAACCCACTTGTGGCGGTCGGGTGGTTGGCAAGAATGGAGTACATCTTTAGAGTTATGGGATGCCCAGATGTACAGAGGCCGAGATGTGCGGCCCATGTTTCTCGACACGGTGAGTGGTGGTGGGAGTCCACAGATAGAGCTAGACCAGTGGGTCTTCTCCACCCACAGGAGTTCTTTAGAACGAAGTTCAGAGCTAAGTATGTTAATGACGAGGCTCGGCGGGGAGATGGCAGAGGCCTTCTCAAATCAAACAGGATCGAGATAGTATTGTCGCCTATGAGAAGAAGTTCTCACGAGTATAGCTATTTCATGACCGGAGCTCATTGCCACCGAGGAGCTCAAGACTAAGAAGTTCATTTGTGGGTCGAGGAAGGAGGTTGCTCAGATGTTCGAGCACTCGCTCCCGAGAGTTATGATCGAGCGAAGAGAGTTGGCCACGATTTATAACCCGAAGTATCCGCGATGCAGACCTCATTGCGCCCGGCTCGGTCGATTCGGCACGCCGTGATACTCGGCGTAAGAGGAAGTGCAGGACTTCTAGTGGTTTCGCTCAGCTGGTGGTCGTGAGACTCACGCCGGCGAGGCGATCCGATGGTCGAGATCGGCGCCGACCTCGGTAGAGCCGGGATCGCCGCAGGCGGGACGAGCGGCCCAGCTCATTGCAACAAGTGCGGAAAGGCACATTTTGGTTCGTGTGGAGCTTCGCCCGTGCTTGCTAGCAGATGTGGCAAGGAGGGGCACTTGGCCGATTCGCACTCGGGATTTAGCAGCGTGGGCGGGACCGCCCAACAAAGGGGGCGAGTGTTTGCCACTACTCGCCGGGAGGCGGAGCGCATCGATGATGCGATTTGCAGTACGTTGCTTGTCTTACAAAGACTATGCATTTGTATTGTTTGATTCGGGTTCGACCCATTCCTTTGTTTCGATGCATTCGTTAGACAAGCTTGTGTGGAGCTCGAACCTCTAGGGTTTGAGTGTGTGTTGCCACTCCTTCGGGTGTGAGTATGTTAGCTAGCGATGAGAGTTAAGCATGGCGGATCTGAGATATCGATGAGATTTTAGAGGCTACCCTCATAGTGTTTGTCTATGAGCGGTTTCGATGTAATCCTTGGCATGGATTGGTTGGCGAGAGAACCATGCTTTGATAGACTCGCCACGGAAAGAAGTGGTGTTTAGGCCGCCTCGAGGCCGAGCTTCAAGTTTTTCGCGGTGTCGTGGCGGAACTTGCCCGCTTTGATCTCAGCAGAATGAAAGCCCATAGATTGTTGGCTCGAGGAGCTTGGGGCTTCTTGGCAAAGGCTGTCGAGGAGATAGTAGTCTCTGCGTTGGATTGTTGACATGGTCCTGTGGTGCAAGAGTTTGCAGATGTTTTCCCTGAAGAGTTGCCGGGTTTACCCAAGCGGGAGTTGGACTTCACCATTGAGTGGAGCCGGGGACTCTTCCCATTTCGAAAGCCCCGTGATCGTATGGCGCCGGTGAGTTGAGAGAACTCAAAGTGCGATTGCAAGAGATGCTTTGGATCGAGGTTTCATCCGTCCGAGTGTGTCCCCGTGGGGAGCACTCATCTGTTTGTTAAGAAGAAGGATGGATCCATGCGCTTGTGTATAGACTATAGAGCCCGAATAAAGTCACGGTGAAGAATAAGTATCCCCGCCGCGTATAGATGATCTGTTTGATCAACTTCGAGGAGCCTCGGTGTTTTCTAAGATTGATTTGAGGTCGTGGTACCATCACCGAGGATTCGAGATGCGAGATATCCGAAGACCGCGTTCGGATCGAGGTATGGTCATTATGAGTTCGTGGTCATGTCTTTCGGACTCACGAACGCCCCGCAGCGTTTATGGACATGATGGACAGAGTGTTCAAGGCATTCTTGGATAACTTCGTTATCGTATTCATAGACGACATTTTGATTTATTCCAGGACAAAGGAGGACCATGCTTCGCATTTGAGGCAAGTTTTGACAAAGATTGCGTGAGAACCGATTGTTCGCAAAGTTCTCTAAGTGTGAATTTTGGCTAGAGAGAGTAGCCTTCCTTGGACATATCGTGTCGTGAGATGGTATAGCGGTGGACCCCGCAAAGATAGAGGCGATTAGCTCATGGGCGGACCGGACGACGGTCGCCGAGAGATTCGCAGACTTTTGGGTCTAGCGAGTTATTACCTGGCGTTTCGTGAAAGACTTTTCCGCTAAGGCGGCACCCCTAACCCGTCGACCAAGAAGGGTGTTGACTTTATTTGGGATGCTAGATGTGAGGAAAGTTTTGCCCGGCTTAAGCTCGGCTTGACGACAAGACTTTGTGTTGGCGATTCGGAAGGAACAGGAGGTTTCGTAGTTTATAGTGATGCTTCCAAGTATGGTTTAGGGTGTGTGTTGATGCGGCATGGGAAGGTGATAGCTTATGCTTCCGTGATTGAAGCCTTATGAGAAGAACTATCCAACTCATGATATGGAGTTGGTGCTGCAGCTTGTTTTTGCTCTAAAGATTTGGAGGCATTACTTATATGGTGAGAGGATTCAGATTGTTCACGGATCACCAGAGCCTCAAATATTTCTTCACTCGAAGGAGTTGAACATGAGGCGAGAGGAGGTGGCTCGAGTTAGTAAAGGACTACGATCGTGAGATTTTGTATCATCCCGGAAAAGCCAATGTTGTGGTGATGATCTTGTTGAGTAGAAAGCGTCGCATTGGCAGCTTTTTTGAGCTCCCAAGTTGAATTGCGGAAAGAGTTTGAGCGAACCGGTATTGCGCATCTTGTTGGGAGAGGTTACCGCGAGGGTAGCCCAACTATCGGTTCGGCCCGTCGCTTAGCGAGAGGATCATCGGCGATCACCGAGTGATCCCAAGTTGAGGAGGTTGCTCGAGAGGGTTGAGGTCGATGGCGATTTCGACTTTGTTGTGACCGCGCACGAAGGCTTGAGGTACAGAGTCGATTGTGCGTCCGGATGACGCAGAGGTTCAGCGAGTTGCTCGCCGAGGCACATAGTTCCCCATTCACTTGGCACCCGGGAGGTACCAAGATGTACCGAGATCTCAAGCACGCGTTACGGTGGATGGGCATGAAGCGAGATATAGCGGAGTTTGTTAGCGGTGTCTCACTTGTCAACAAGTGAAGGCCCCTGCATGTAAAACCGCGCAGTTTATTGCGGCCGTTAAGTGTTCCACGGTGGAAGTGGGGACGAGATTTCGATGGATTTTATCTGCGGGTTGCCGAGGACACCGAGAGGGTTCACTCAGATCTGGGTAGTAGTGGACCGGTGACCAAGAGTGCACACTTTATTCGGGAAGATTAGTTATACCGTGGTGGAGCAGTGGGGCTGATTGTTCCTTGAGCAAGTTGTGCGGTACCACGGGGTACCCGCAAAGATAGTATCGATCGGGATTCTCGGTTCACATCTCGCTTCACGGAGAGCGCCCGGAGGGTGCGGGAGGCGAGTGCGATTTCAAAGATCGCCTTCCACCCTCAAACCGATGGTCGGGCCCGAGAGGGTGAATCAGATTCTCGAAGACATGTTGAGAGCCCGTGTCTTGGACTTCCAGTGATTGGGACCAGCACTGTATTTTGATGGAGTTAAACACAACAACGGCTATCAAGCGTCTATTCGAGATGGCCCCATTCGAGGCATTGTATGGTAAGCGCTGCAGATCCCAGTGTTCGGGAGGAGGTTGGGGATAGGCGAGTTCGGGACCCGAGTTACTTCAGATGACGAACGACGCAGTGCAGAAGATAAGGGCTCGCATGTTGACAGCACAAAGTAGGCAGAAAAGTTACGCCGATGTGAGGCGTAGAGACTTGGAATTTGAGGTGGGTCAACATGTTTTCCTGAAAGTAGCACCTATGCGTGGGGTGTTAAGGTTTGGAAAGCGAGGCAAGCCGAGCCCTGTGTTTGTAGGGCCTTTTGAGATCCTTGAGCGGATCGGAGCGGTGGCCTATCGGTTAGCTTTACCCCGTCTTTGTCGGGCGGTGCATAATGTGTTCCACGTTCGATGTTGAGAAAATACGTGGCAGATCCTTCGCATGTGCTAGAGCATGAGCCCCTAGAGTTGAATAAAGATTTATCCTTCGAGGAGAAGCCCGTGCAAATTTTGGCTTGTGAGCGCAAGGTATTGCGCAACCGAGAGATAAGTTTAGTAAAGGTTCTTTGGAGGCATCGAGAGGCAGAGGAAGCGGCGTGGGAGCTAGAGGATGAGATGAGGACTCATTACCCGGAGTTGTTCGGTCTTAGGACTTTCGGGGACGAAAGTCTTTAAGGGGGGAGTATTGTAACTGGCCCCGTTTTCCTTCCCGGTTAATAACAAAATTAATTGGAAAATTAATTTAATCTTTTGGGATTTGAGCCTTGCCTAAATGGTGAATGTGGAGTTTTAAGAAAAGAGTCTTAATTAAAAAGAAAAAGAGAAAAGAATGTCTTTGGCCGGGACCCGTAAGAGAAAAGCCTTGGGAAAGGAATTTAGGGCTCCTAACCTATTTAAAAATAAGGAAAAGAAGGAAAATCAAGAAACTCCTAATTTTTCCCCTTAGAGCGCACTCTCTCTCTCTCTCTCTCTCTCTCTCTCTCTCTCCTAAAACCCTAGCCGAGCAGACCTAGCCACACCATCGAGCCACCCCGAGCCACCCGGCCCTAGCCGCGCACGCACCACCCCCGCGCCACGGCACCGCCCGCTGGCCACCGTGACCGCACTGGACCACTGATCCGCCCGCCCCACAGCCGCCGACGCCGACGACGCTGCGAACCAGCGGCCCCACCGCCGCACCCCATCGCCGCCGACGTCGCGCGTGGCCGCCAAAGACCGCCGGCGTCGCTCGTGGTCGCACGGTGCCGCAACGCGCGGCGAGCCAGACGCGCGCGCCCGACGCGCGCCCGCCGCTCAGCAGCGACGACTTCGACGCAGCGCCCACTCCAGCGCGACCCCTCGCGCGCGCGCCGGCCAATGAGCGCTTCGCTCTCGCTTCGCCTTGCTGCCGCACCGCCGCATGGCCCGCCTGCCGTCTCGCGTGACGCGCAAGGCGCGCCAGCGCCAGCGCCAGCGCGCCCTGCGCCCCACTGGCCAGCGCCAAGCCACCCTCCTTCTGCTGCGAGGCCCGTGTCTTCTCGGTGGTAATTCCCGAACCAATCCCTTTGTGTTTTCTAAGCTTCTGGCTCTTTGTATGTATTTACTTAGGATGCTTTATTTATGCCTAGGTTGCTCGAGAGTTCAGTATTAAGCTCGAGGGTCTTTTTGGTTGTGATAGCTATTCTCCACTTGTTTCAGTGTAAGGACTTCCTACCGTGGTTGTGTGGACCACTGCTATGCTTTCTTAATTGTGCCTTGTATGCTTGTTTACCTTTATGAGCATGTTAGTGGATAGGATAGCTAGTGATTGAATTCTTGCTAGCATGTTTTGCCTTTTTGTACATGTTAGTGCCATGCTAGGTTTGTTCTTCCAAAGATGCTTGAGATTCCCGCTTTAAGCTCGTAGTATCATGCTAGGCTATGTATGATGAGATGTCTTTGTGGATGTTAGCCAGAATCACGTACTTGGTAGTCTAAGCTAGTATGATAGGGTTTGTCTTCATCTAGAGGTCGAGAGCGGACATAACGTACCTTGTCCCCACCGGTCGGGAGTAGAGCGAAGCATAACGCACCTTGCTTCCCGGCGACCCGGTGAGGATTAGCTACCTCATTGGCATAAGCCTAGTTTGTAGCTGCTAGAGCGGAACCCCGCCAGCGGTGCAAGCCTACCTGGCCGGTTCTTAGCTTCAGTGCGGTGGTGGTACAGCCGCACAGATGAGTGCCGAGGGCCTCGCACCCTCGTGATCGGTGACACCGTTTCCGAGTCTTAGGCATGCGTGCACTGCCCGCGTAGTTTGCCCTTAGGCCCCCGCATTTACGCCGGTTGCAGAAGAGCATGCGGTGTGCGCGCACACACGCGTTAGTAGCCTGATTCGGAGAGCTCCCGGGCTAATGTTCGTGAGTACACAGTTCCTTCTTGTTTAGAGCCGGACTTGGGTACTCTCCGATAGTCCGATTTATAGCGAGGGTAAGAGACCCTTGAGGACACCCATTGGGATTGACTTTAGAGTTAATCAATTGGTCGAGGGAGAAAGACCCTCGAGGGTGTCGGACATCTTGGGATCGGTTTTTGAGGTGATCAATTGCCAAGGGAGAAAGACCCTTGGAGATGTCCCGGGATTGGTTTGAGAGCCAATCATTAGGCGGAAGTAGGAGACTTCCGTGGATTCCTGATTTGCCTTGTGAGCTCATTGAGCTAAGATCCGTGTTGATATTTGTGGCATGTGTACTAGGTCGCTAGATGATAGATTGCATCGTATCGCACCCGGTCGGGGTTCTTCTGAGTATGTTTATACTCACCCTTATCGTGGTTTCTTCCACGTGTAACTTGGGACAAGACCGAGGTGGCTAGCGGAGAGAGAGTGGGAGATCATGGATCTTCCGACACTCTGCCGTGTCTTATTTTCTTATTTTTGGGTTTTGACATGTAGTTGGACTTAGATCCGTAGGGAAAACTATGATTTGAACTATTTTATGTTTTTAAGTAAAAAATCTTGATCGACCAACTTGTTTTAATTTGAATGGTTCGTTTTTGCCTAATGAATGTTTACTTTGTTTTGATTGTTTTCCCGTTCATGTGTTTGAAAAGCTTTTAATCCGACCACATTTGGGTCCTTTTATGTTTTAAATTTGCATCTTTGAGTAAAGACCTAGATTTAGTTCCATTTTCGGGTTGGGTCTTTACAACAGTCCAACTCCTCGGTTGGAAATACCAAACGTCCCTCCTCCTCTATGTGTAATCAGCATAAGCGATCTACACTAAACACAAAGCTAGTCCACACCGGGACTCTCACTACCCAACAGGGGTAACACATGTATACTAGATGCAGTATTGTAAAATAAAACCCTTAGCTTAATGAACTCGAGACAAACTGACGACGCCAGAGTGTCGATGATCATGGGGACAACAACCTACAAAGCAGGTTATGTAATGTAAGGACCTGTAAGGACCCGACCTGGAATACGGTCCTAAACCTAGGTCCTCACTCAGCATGCAAGTTAAATATTTCAACAAGCGGTTTAGTGCTCATATTTAAAACTTTTTCAAAACATTTGGAAACGGGGAACACTTAAAACATAACCAACAATTGTCATAAGCAAATCCAATCAAGGTAAAATAAGCCTGGCCAGTATTTATTAAGAACATTCAAAACAGTTTAAACATCGTTAACATCATTCCCCTAGGACTCATGTCCATCTACATGCTGAATAAATAAATGCAAACAATAAACGCCAGAGTCTTTGGTGGCCCCCATGATCAAACAGCTCCTCCGCTAGCCATCCCGGTGTTGTCCCAAGTTACCGGTGGAAAAACCACAGAAATAAGGGTGAGTATAAACATACTCAAGAAGAATCCCAACAGGGGTACAATACGATACATCAGTCATCTAGCACCCTAGTATACATGCAAATAAAACAATGACTTAGAGCAAAACGGTTGAGTTAGGCTATGAGCTACTTCTAGAGCGAGCCTATTCAAGGGCTTTCATCTACTCCCTATCCTAGGTTTTACACTTGGATGCCCTTGGGCCTTACACAACCTAGGACTCGGTCTTTGTCCATCGGGGACTTACACCTCCAACTCGGTGATGCCCATCGGGTCTTACACACCTAGGATGCCCATCAGTGGTCTTACACCTCCAACTCGGTGATGCCCATCGTGGACTTACACACCTAGGATGCCCATCGTGGTCTTACACCTCCAACTCGGTGATGCCCATCGGGTCTTACACACCTAGGATGCCCATCGTGGTCTTACACCTCCAACTCGGTGATGCCCATCGGGACTTACACACCTAGGATGCCCATCGTGGTCTTACACCTCCAACTCGGTGATGCCCATCGGGGACTTACACACCTAGGATGCCCATCGGGTCTTACACCTCCAACTCGGTGATGCCCATCGGGACTTACACACCTAGGATGCCCATCGTGGTCTTACACCTCCTACTCGGTGATGCCCATCTGGGACTTACACACCTAGGATGCCCATCTGGTCTTACACCTCCAACTCGGTGATGCCCATCGGGACTTACACACCTAGGATGCCCATCGTGGTCTTACACCTCCTACTCGGTGATGCCCATCGGGACTTACACACCTAGGATGCCCATCGTGGTCTTACACCTCCTACTCGGTGATGCCCATCGGGGACTTACACACCTAGGATGCCCATCGGGTCTTACACCTCCAACTCGGTGATGCCCATCGGGACTTACACACCTAGGATGCCCATCGGGTCCTACCCAGCGGGACCTAAACTAGTTACCCCTACGGTCTTCTACACTATAAATTACTCCGCCCATGCCCGGCACGGAACTAACAGGATAAAATAGAACAAGGTATGCCAAGATAATTAAACCCCTTGCATGGAACTAACAGAATATATCGGGGACACAAGAGCAACACGATATGGAAGCAAGAGAAAACATGTAACCTACCCAATCTGGAAATTTCATACAATCACAAGACATGGCATCTTTGGAAGAACAGGACATAGCATGGCACTATCATGAACAACAAGCAACATGCTAGCAAGATCTCAACACAAGCTGTTCAATAGCTAACATACTCATAACAACAACCATGCATACAAGGCACAATCACGATAGCATCGCGAGGTCCACACAACCACGGTGAAGAAATCCTTACTTGGAAACAAGCGAGAAAATAACCACCATAAGCCAACCAAGCGACTCCCTAGCTTCTAAGCGAACCCGAGCAACCTAAGCATTTAATAAAAATATCCTAATTAAATAAACAGCAACCAGCAGCTTAGGGTCCAAAAGAGAAAAGACTCGGGGATACCAACCGCGAAGACACGTGGTCTCGGACCCGGGGCGGGATGGCGGCGCTGGTGCAGGCAGCGGTGGAAGCTGGCGCTGGCGCTGGCGCGAGGCAGAGTGTTGGCTCGGGCGCACGGCGGCGGCGAAGAGCAGACGAGCGAGCGCGGCAGGGACGGGGACGACGCGTGCTGGCTGCTGGAATGGCGGAATGCGCGAGCGGCAGTGGTCGGGCGGCGCAGCAAGCGACATCGGGCGATGCAAAGCGTGCGACGAGAGTGTGACCACTATGCGACGCGCGGGGACGATCTCGGGCGGTGGTCGACGACCGCGACGTATTTGGGCGGCAACGCGCGGGCGGTGCGGCGGCCGGTGGGTGCGCGCGTCTGGGCAAAGGCCGGGTCGGTGCGGCTAGGGCTTGGGGAGAGAGAGAGAGAAAGAATAAGGGTTGTTCTCTTTTCTTTTCCTTTTCCTAAATTAAATAGGCTTTGGGATGTCAAAATCCCTTCCCAAGGCTTTCCTCCTTCGAGTCCTAGTGACGCATTCTTTTCCATTTAATAAAACCCTTTTAAATCAAGCCTCCTAATCACCGTTAGGTCAAGGGTTCAATTCCCAAAGGAAGCACTCTAATTAACAATAATTTTGCTAATTACCAAAACACCTCCAAACTTCCAAACAACTAGCCCGAACTTCTTGGGTCACGCAACCAACAACAATCAAGCCTCGACAAAGGTGAAGTGACCACTGAGTCCTCAAAATCCACAAAAACCGACCAGGGGCAAAAGCCCAAAATGCCCCTAGGGGTTAAAATAGCACTAACGCCCCTTTCGAGCATCCGAATAATGAATCGGAAACACAGGAAACCGAACTCGGCGGGCCGTTACAATACTCCCTCCTTTTAAGACTTTCGTCCTCGAAAGTCCTAAGACGAAAACAACTCTAGGAAAACTCCACTGATCCTTAACCAACCAACTCCTTGTCAAGCCAACACTAGTCCTTCTTCGAAATCCCAACCCTCTTGGGTTTCCAAAGGCTCAAGCCAAAAAGACATCGAGTCTGCCACAAACTACCTCAACCAAAACTGAACATACACTGAGCTTCGAAGAAAAAGATGCGATAGTGCTAGTCGATAAGCCACATCCTCAAACTCGCACCAACTCTTAAACGGTCTCACAACCCTAGGGCTCACTTATCCCTGTTAACCCAACTCAGAACGCCTCTCCACGACGCCACTCTCAGCAAACTTGTGGACGGGTCACAGGCTCTAAAACTCTACGCCACGCTCCGGCGTAACTTCTCTGAATGCTCATAGGCTGTTATCAAACGACCTCGACCCTTCACCATGTCGACCAAACAACTGAACCTCCTGTGTTTGAAACAAAACAGTCAACTCTTACTTCGCAAGAGACTCGCGAACCCCTCTCGGTTGCCTACAATCCCTAACGAAATCCAATTCGAACCACCAACTGGTGACTGACCCCTAGGCAACCTTCTCCAACTAGCATGCGTCCACAACACTAAAGCAACCATCTTACGAGAAATCGAAGCACCAAAGCCAAGGGGCACTTTTTCGGTTCACCAAACAACTACCACCAACACACACGGTGAAACTTCAGCTCACGGCCACCTTTAGAAGACAAGGTCGGATAATGTGCTCCACTCACCAAACTAATATATTAGAGCCCTTCATCGGCCGACAACAACTTTCCAATGCAATCCGATCAGCCACTGGCCTAAGAGATTATCGCCAGACAGGAAAACAAATAACATACCTCTCCCGGAAATCTCGAGCAGCAAAGAATAAAACAACACGCGGCTACTTGCAACACAACACCTCGAGGATAACAACTCAAAGGTTTAACCAACCAATGCCACGACACGTCTATGCCAACCCCCTCAACTTTGGCTCAACTAAATGCCAACCACGAACGCGCAACAACTAGGAGCAAACCCTGAGAAGGGCTGGCTCTACAGAAACTCAAACCAAGTCTTAGAACGAGCGAAGCTCCCCTCCAAGCTGCCACTCAACCCTTAAGTCCATCTGGCTGCTCTAAGGACATCCTCCTTATAGCTAGACCTAACTCTCCTTCCGATCCAGAAACTCCACCCACGAAACATCGCGAGGAATAAGGATAGCGACGACCACAAGCTTGCGGATCATGAGCAACTCGGGTCAGCAAGACTACCTCAAAAGTTAATACTCGGCGGCATCCACGGTGCAACTCAACGACCAAGGAACTAGGGGTTCTACAAACTCCAAGGACCCAACAACCTTCCAACAACAACTCAAGCCCTTGAACTGGTGGCCTCGCCCTCGCGCGGGGACAAACAACTTTCCGCTTGCTAACAAGCCAACGCAGGACACTCTCATTGGGGTGACCGCTACGCCACTCTAATCAACTACACAACTCGGGAGCTAAGGCGACTCCTCCTCTCTGAGGACGATTTCCCGCCAAGCGGACTTAGAAGGACGATGAACTTCACACACGCTAGTTGTCCTACTCATCGAAGGCAACAACAACCAATTCCCTCGAAAGCAACAATCGAGGGATTCCACAATCGCTTGAACCACCAACTTAGAACTAGCGATACTTACTCAACCTCCGAGGAGGGGTCAACTCCCAAAACTTCCCGACTAGGAACAAGTCCTCGGGCAACTCCGGCTTGCTCGAACGAAGCTAGCTCTAGAAACCACATGGGAACCAAACCTTGGTCAACGCCAAGCACCACCTTGCTAAGAATTACGAAAACCAACGCAGAGGCTACTAAGAACAACTCTAGCTTGCCAAACGACTACAAGCATCCAAAGCAACTCAACCGAGGGACCTTTGCTTGGTCCGAGTGAGCTCTGGTTCCTCAACACGAACCTTTCGTGGTTCCCAAAACATACACCACAGAGCGGGCTACACAAAAGTACACCGACGTGTACATCTCCAACTTGATTCCTTAAGATCCAAACCAATAAGTACTCTCACACAAGGCAACTTTTGCCTCCCAATAGAGCCACAACTAGCAAAGGAGCAACAAGAGTTCAACCCACTCGTGGTCAACTCACCACGGAACGCCACATTGGTCCACTCACTCTTACAAGAGCATAGCCACACCAAGCTAACTTACCTCATACCAATGGTCCACTAAACGTGCTCGATCAACCTTCCAACTCATGGCTCTAACATGGATCAACCATGCATCATCGATGCCAACCCTACTCATATTAGGGTAACTGTGGTAGTCGAGTCACACTACCATCCAATCGGCTCACAAGCCCCCCACAACACAAAGCGGGTCTTGGAACCATCTCGCACAAAAAGTGCCAAAGCGGCTCGAAACTAGGCCTCCTTCCAAAGCTTGGTGCCAACAGCACTACATCCTTTACAACACAAACATCCCTTTACGAGCTTTAAGCCCTCTGGGGTAGGGAAGGTCACACTCCGTGTGACAGGCAATGGCGCTCAACACAAGAGTCTCAACACTCGAGTAGACTACTCTCGACATCACGCCTAACAGCACAAGCCAAGGCCCACTCCTCGCATCCCACTCGATGCTCAACGAATACTCGAGCCAACCCTCGGGTGGCAAAGCACCTAGCTCCACACGGAACAAGCTAATGTGAAGGTGCTTCTCACTAATAGCCATTGGAAACCACGGACGGATTAGGTCCTGACAAGCAAACTCCACAATACCCCCTGGCTACGAGGGTACTAAAAGAACTGGCTGCAAAACGACTGCAGACTTGTAGGAGGACAAGATGTCTCTACATCTTCCTCAAAAGCTACTAACTTAGCAGCTTGCCAATCGACCGGGTGGCTGGTGGAGACTCTGCTGGTCCGCCTCTCATAGGGGACTTCCACCACCACACCGCCTTTGCATCAAACAAAGACACGAGCGGCACGCCTCGACCTCTGAACATCAGGTCATCGGCCTTTGAACACCAGGTCATCCCAACACCTGGATGATAAACTCGATCCTGGACAACTACCTCGCTGCCAGCAGTAGGTCTCAAAACATCCAGCTCTACAGGGTTCCACTTGCCAAACTCGGTGGCTCGATTAACTCCAACTAACTCATCAGCATAAACCTGCCAATCAAGCCCTCCCGAGAACCTCCGAGACTACTAGAGCTACTGGGGGTATCTTCTAAATAAACTCTGTCGGCTGGGCTATCTGTGCCCGAGACTCCTCACTACGCGCTACAACTGCGCCTTGGGTCTTCGCTCTCTGATAGCTAAAAGACCTGCCATCAATTCTCTCATGGCTAGAGCACACTCTACTCAAGGAGTCTCACTCTGAGGCATGCTTGCCTCTACCCTCTTCTCTTGGCAACTCAACTGCCAGGGCCAAATGTGGCCTACGGGTCTAGACAACCCTGGACGTGGTCTCATCATCAACATGCGCAGTCCAACTTCTCGGTTGGAAATACCAAACGTCCCCGCTCCTCAATGTGTATTCAGCATAAGCGATCTACACTGAACACAAAGCTAGTCCTCACCGGGACTCTCACTACCCAACAAGGGTAACACATGTATACTAGGTGCAGTATTGTAAAATAAAACCCTTAGCTTAATGAACTCAGACAAACCTGACGGCCGCGGAGTGCTGATGATCATGGGGACAACAACCTACAAAGCGGAGTTAGTCTACGCAGAATCTATGACTACGTGCTCGATACCAACCTGTAAGGACCCGGCACGGAATACGGTCCTAAACCTAGGTCCTCACTCAGCATGCAAGTTAAATATTTCAACAAGCGGTTTAGTGCTCATATTTAAAACTTTTTCAAAACATTTGGAAACGGGGAACACTTAAAACATAACCAACAATTGTCATAAGCAAATCCAATCAAGGTAAAATAAGCCTGGCCAGTATTTATTAAGAACATTCAAAACAGTTTAAACATCGTTAACATCATTCCCCTAGGACTCATGTCCATCTACATCTTTGAATAAATAAATGCAAACAATAAACACAGAGTCTTTGGTGGCCCCCATGATCAAACAGCTCCCTCCGCTAGCCATCCCGGTGTTGTCCCAAGTTACCCGGTGGAAAAACCACAAAATAAGGGTGAGTATAAACATACTCGTGAAGAATCCCCAACCGGGTACAATACGATACATCAGGTCATCTAGCACCCTAGTATACATGCAAATAAAACAATGACTTAGAGCAAAACGGTTGAGTTAGGCTATGAGCTACTTCTAGAGCGAGCCTATTCAAGGGCTTTCATCTACTCCCTATCCTAGGTTTTACACTTGGATGCCCTTCGGGCCTTACACAACCTAGGACTCGGTGCTTTGCCCGATCGGGGACTTACACCTCCAACTCGGTGATGCCCATCGGTCTTACACACCTAGGATGCCCATCGTGGTCTTACACCTCCAACTCGGTGATGCCCATCGGGGACTTACACACCTAGGATGCCCATCGTGGTCTTACACCTCCAACTCGGTGATGCCCATCGGGGTCTTACACACCTAGGATGCCCATCGTGGTCTTACACCTCCAACTCGGTGATGCCCATCTGGGACTTACACACCTAGGATGCCCATCGTGGTCTTACACCTCCAACTCGGTGATGCCCATCGGGACTTACACACCTAGGATGCCCATCGGGTCTTACACCTCCAACTCGGTGATGCCCATCGGGGACTTACACACCTAGGATGCCCATCGTGGTCTTACACCTCCTACTCGGTGATGCCCATCGGGGACTTACACACCTAGGATGCCCATCGGGTCTTACACCTCCAACTCGGTGATGCCCATCGGGACTTACACACCTAGGATGCCCATCGTGGTCTTACACCTCCTACTCGGTGATGCCCATCTGGGGACTTACACACCTAGGATGCCCATCAGGGTCTTACACCTCCTACTCAGTGATGCCCATCGGGGACTTACACACCTAGGATGCCCATCGGGGTCTTACACCTCCAACTCAGTGATGCCCATCGGGGACTTACACACCTAGGATGCCCATCGGGGTCCTACCCGAGCGGGACCTAAACTAGTTACCCCTACAGTCTTCTACACTATAAATTACCTGCCCATGCCTGGCACGGAACTAACAGGATAAAATAGAACAAGGTATGCCAAGATAATTAAACCCCTTGCATGGAACTAACAGAATATATCAGGGGACACAAGAGCAACACGATATGGAAGCAAGAGAAAACATGTAACCTACCCACTGGAAATTTCATACAATCACAAGACATGGCATGCTGGAAGAACAGACATAGCATGGCACTATCATGAACAACAAGCAACATGCTAGCAAGATCTCAACACAAGCTGTTCAATAGCTAACATACTCATAACAACAACCATGCATACAAGGCACAATCACGATAGCATCGCAGGGTCCACACAACCACGGTAAGAAATCCTTACTTGGAAACAAGCAGAAAATAACCACCATAAGCCAACCAAGCGACTCCCGAGCTTCTAAGCGAACCCGAGCAACCTAAGCATTTAATAAAAATATCCTAATTAAATAAACAGCAACCAGCAGCTTAGGGTCCAAAAGAGAAAAGACTCGGGGATACCAACCGCGAAGACACGTGGTCTCGACAGCCAGGGGGCAGGATGGGCGCTGCTGGTGCGGCAGGGGCGGTGGAAGCTGGCGCTGCGCGCGGCGAGTGTTAGTGTTGGCTCGCGCGGCACGGTGGCGAGCAGACGAGCAGGAGCGGGCGCACGGGGACGACGCGTCTGGGCTGCGGAATGGCGCGCGGCGCGAGCGACGGGGCTGGGCGGCAGCAAGCGACATCGGGCGATGCAAAGCGTGCGACGAGAGTGCGACCACTATGCGACGCGCGGGGACATCTCGGGCACTGGTCGACGACGACGGCGGCCGGGCGGCAACGTGCGGAGCGGTGCAGGGCGGCTGGGTGCGGCGCGTCTGGGCAAGGCTGGGGTCGGTGCGGCTAGGGCTTGGGGAGAGAGAGAGAGAAAGAATAAGGGTTGTTCTCTTTTCTTTTCCTTTTTCCTAAATTAAATAGGCTTTGGGATGTCAAAATCCCTTCCCAAGGCTTTCCTCCTTCGAGTCCTAGCTGACGCATTCTTTTCCATTTAATAAAACCCTTTTAAATCAAGCCTCCTAATCACCGTTAGGTCAAGGGTTCAATTCCCAAAGGAAGCACTCTAATTAACAATAATTTTGCTAATTACCAAAACACCTCCAAACTTCCAAACAACTAGCCCGAACTTCTTGGGTCCTGCAACCAACAACAATCAAGCCTCGACAAAGGCTGAAGTGACCCTGGAGTCCTCAAAATCCACAAAACCCTGACCGGGGGCAAAAAGCCCAAAATGCCCCTAGGGGTTAAAATAGCACTAACGCCCCTTTCGAGCATCCGAATAATGAATCGGAAACACCTGGGAAACCGAACTCGAAAACTGGGCCGTTACAGGACCCGACCCAAAAAGGGCTCTAAATAGGCCTTTACCCCAATGCATGCATTCAAAGTAAAGGACAATATGCAAATAATTTTCGGATTCCCAATTAAAACAAAACAATCAAGG